>JAASFF010000141.1:605241-680273 GCA_013365195.1 Cercospora citrullina
GTCCCTGCCCCCCACCAACAGCCTGCAAATACTGCAAAATCGAACAATCATTACACTGAATCAACTTCTGCAAATCCACCACCTGCTGCTGCAAACTCTGGACCGCCTCCATCGCCGCCTGCCGTTCCTGTTCCAACTCTTTAATATACGTCGCCGCCGTCGCGATAATCATCGCCTTTGAAGGTAACCTCGGGGGCAGAGCGGAATCTTCCACATCTGGAGAACAGACGTAGGCGTTTTTGAGAGAAGGTAAAGAGAGGCGGAGGGTTTCGATTTGGGTGTTGAGGTTGTCGCGGTAGCGTCGTTCGATTATTGTGTGGGGGATGCGGCGGTGGGGGCGGATGGGGCGGGTTGGGGGTTGTTGTTGTTGTTCTGATGCGTGGAGGGATTGGTGTTGTTGTTGGATTTGTTGTTTCGTGGCTTCGGAGCCGGATTCGGAGTCGCTGCTGACTGCTGTTGAGGCGATTCCTGCGGGAGGTTTGGGAAATGTGATGTTGGAGTCGCTTGTTGATCGTGGTAGAGTTGGGCAGACAATGTTGCCCGTCTTGCATTCATCTGGGATATTGCCGCTGATACATTGTAGCGAAGGGAAACAGTTCACAATCTCTGTGGACTTGGTGTCCATGTCTGCCATTGTCTATCTTGACCTGGTATGTGGGCTGATATGAGTTGTGTCTGTGTTGATGGGTCTTGATGTGATTTCGCAATTGACGTCAAACTTGAGATATCGTGATATGTGGTGAACTATGTACGTCCTATAACACTCAGCGAAGGATCAGTATATATGTTGGCCGACTGTTACACGAGCCCAGACTCTGTCCTGGGCAGAGTCTCGCGATCAACGTTCCCGCAAGTGAAGGCCGGTGCCGTTGTGCTACAGCCTAGCCAGCGGGGACGCTCCGCAAAAATGAGCATTATACCGTCGAGGTTCGAAGCGCTGCTCACTGATTGGACATCTTTGTTAGTCAGACAGTAATCGATTGATTAAAGCGTCGTTTTTGCAAGGAATGTGGTGTGAGGTGGCGTGATGCTGTCCACTTTTTTGCTGCCGAAGACTGGCGTCCTCCGACGTCCGTTGGGAAGTCCGCGAGACGGGCTTCTCTCCGCGCATATGATTGAATGCGCAACGCAGGATCAGATCCTTTCCTTTAGTGCTTCGTCTGCTGTGTCGAAGTACATTGGTGGAATCGTTCAGCTTTTCTCGAGTGGAAACCCACTGTCTCGTACATATGTGAACCCAACTGTGTGAATAAGTAAATTGATTACTTACCATCACCATGTCCCGCGTGCTCGAATTTGCTGGTGGGCTCCGCCTGTAGGACTGTAGACCTTGCACTAATATTCTCAGCCCGATCCTACACATGTTCAGTCGATTTGTTGGGCTTCTGTGCATCATATCCTTCAGCCATGACGGCACAGTCAGGCCAGTACATATTGTTTCGCATGCCCGGCATGCTCTTCTGCGGCCTGAAGTCGGCCGCCTGCTCTTTCATTTTCGTAGTGGGCAGATCTGATCAGGAGATACTCCAGCTCTTGCATGATATGATATGAAGAGCCCGGCGCCTGTTGATGTCATGCATCCTAATCCACTAGATACTGTCAATCGCTCTCCTCGGGCAGTGAAGATCGTACGATCGCAGGAACACTGTCTCCAGTTCAGTGATGTCCAGCCAGGCAAGATGGCCGCGAGTGTGGAGCCATCCGGCCTTGTAGAACGTAGAGTTTCGTGTAGTATGTCGCGACCACATGTCGGCGATTCGGACGTATCCAATGCGCTGTGCACAAAGTCGTGCTCGACATTGATGGAACGAATCATCGTCCGGGCATGTAACAGCAACGTCCGGGTTTCCAGGCCTTATGTCCTGCATAATGGCAGCCCTAGCGTGGGGCCTTTTCAGTACGGTAGTCCAAAGAATTGTCCTCAATCCGGCGACGAAAAAGAAGCCGCTTGTCGATGGAAGCAAGAGTAACTAAGCAGAAAAGAAAGCTTCCCCAGGAGTTCGAGGATATCCCGTCCCTTTGAACCCTCACTGCCCGCACTTCAGCACAGGCAACGAGAAGAGCACCCATGACGCATTTCTCTCACCACCTCTGGTGATACAGCGCACAAGCCGACGGCGAACAGGTGATCTTAAGGCCACTCCAGTAATCCTCAGCCTCGATAAGATCCCATCGTAACGTGATCGTGTGCAGCAGCGCTTTAGTTGGTCGTCTGCGACCCCGCGATTCATCATACCGCAGACAGCAGCTTGCTCTTCGGTCAGCGTAGTGGTATACTGGCAGAGCACATAGGCTGCGCAGTCCGGCATACGAAGTCGCCAAGACGTACTTACGAGCGTACATACTGGCGGTCGGCTTTCCTACCGGAGTTCCAAGCGCTCTAGATTTTGACCCGGTACTGGACTTTGCGAAATAGATGCGCTTTGGTCTTCCATGAGCATGAGGATGAGCCGCACTGGCGGGTCGTTCGAGAGTCGTGGCTGTGTATGTACTTGTGTGTGGCGTGTGGCAGCTACGTCGGCGCCGAAACTACAATCTTCTCGCTTCTCGTTGTTCACACGGAAGGCAGCATTGGTGAAGCCTGCCAGCTATGGCAGACCTAGCTTTGAAACATACACGCGAATGGCACGAAGCCTACACTTCGATTATGTCTTTCTTTCATAGCGGTATTATATGCATCTAAAAAACGTGCTCTTGTACGGCGTACCTTGGACGCGTGCAAGCACGCAACCCACACATTCCGCTCACATGCATTTCGTATCTTACAGTTTGTTTGTTGTAACCCACTGCTTGTTCTTTCTCATGCCAAAACGTCTTTCTTGCTATGCACCCTCGCCCTCCTTTGAGTTCGTACGCCGTTTTACACCTTTGGTGACCTTCCCTAGAAAATCTACACGAATTTCGTTTTGTGGACCGGCCAACTGGGCTGTGTCCTACCACGCCGCTTTATATCGCTGCTCGATCGCCCACTCCGACCAAGTGTTGTCCTTGGTCCCGACAACTTCGCTCCCTGCTCCCGTACACGATTTGGTGTTGCTCGTGCCAGCATTGCCGCTCCGAGCGCTTATGCCTTTCTCGACCTGGTGACTCTTCCGTTGGGAGTGCCATTGGTATCCTTGCCGGTCGAGTAGCCGTTCATGTTTTGCGCATTACCGCTCATCCTTCTCCTGACCTGACCAACATCTGGAACTTGCTCGTCCTTCATCTCCACGAGAGCGCTGGTAGCACGGGCGCGGCCCTTCTTGATTGGCTTCTTGTAGGTCGAAATGTAGAAACCGATGAACAAGAAGAGGTAGGAGCTGAGGATGCCCATTCCGGCGAATGCCGCGAATTCCTCGCCTGCGCAGATGCCGGAGGTTGGGAGCCATGGGAAGTATCGGGCGCTGAAGTAGGTGTAGGATGCAAAGTAGACGAAGCCGAGATCAATCACGAACTGGATGATCTGGAGCATGGTGATGTACTTCTTCCACCAGATTCTGATTCCGCGCGCAGACTGGAAGTAGTACCAGTACATGACAACGTGAACCATCAAGTTCAGCGTGATTGGCACCCACGACACCGCGGTGTGGCCGAGAAGTTGGGTGTAGCAGAGGAGGGCGGTCGCACCGTGGTGGTAGGTGTGGAGGAAGGTAAGCGGCTTCTTCTTGAGGAAGAGGAAGCAGGTATCGATCAGCTCGAGATACTTGGTCAGGTAGTTGAGCTATTGCACGTCAGTTCTCCTCTCGCTCGTTGCTGGCTTCCGCTTCTCAGATTTCGGCACTCACGTAGTACAGAACAACCAATGGCTGTGTCCAGCCACCGTTGTAGTGGCAGATGGCGTAAAACACGCCATGCCTCGCGAGCGTCGGAATCAACTGCTCGAGGAAAAGCAGCAAAAGAGTACCGCTGATGGCCGTCAAGTAAAAGTTGTGGATTTTGAAGAACGTGTTCAGCTTGAACGGCTCGCGGTCCTTCATCAACTCTCGCCCTCCGAAGATGATGATGTAGTAGGAAATGAGCGAGATGGCCGTCTCAGCCATGGTCGCCATTGGCGTCTTTCCTGGAATGAAGCGGAACTCATCTGGCGTGTAGCCCTTCACGGCCGTGAAAGCCTTTGCGAAGATGGGCCATAGTGCCACGCCAAAGGGTCTGTCGAGCGTAGGCACGCCGTATTCCAACCAGTCTGGAGTTGCCATTGTGCTGCGGAATGAAGGGAAAGTCGAAGGGTGCGCGGCGGAGGAAAAGTCGACGTCAATGGATGCCGGGACGTGGCGGATGCGCTGCAAGCCTCAGCGTCGCGTACGTGCGTGTTGGTGGCAGCTGATGCAGTCGAGAAAATCGGGAGCCTCAATGCCGCGGCTCTTGTCCTCTCGACGCCGAAGATTTGTGGCCTCTGCAGCAGCGACCCAGAAGGAGTGACGAGAAGGTGATTGAGCAGAAGGCGACACGATCAAACGGCACGCGACGAGAAATGTGTGATGTTTCTGGGGACGAGGGAAAGTTTGTAGGGAAGCGCGAGCGTCCTTCGACGGCCCCTAATCTAATGGCACGCGGAGATTGTTTCCTGCTGCTGACTTTGGTCTTGGTAAAGAGCCGCTGCCGTTGCCCTCCACTCGTCAACTTCCGAGCCAATGACAGATCGCCGTCTCGCTCGTTCTCGCGTCGCCAACCCATCTCCCTCATGTAATCACCTTGAAAGACTGCCCACTCGAGGACCAACGCCGCGCGCTGAGCATACTCGAGTCTGGGCAGGCCGAGGTGAGTGTGAAGACGGCTGCACGTGAAGCCGAATGCGTTTGCGCGTGAAAGTCGGCGATGAAATCTTGTCCTGCTCAGAGCGAGATTGCATAACAGACCCACTGCTGCAATGCGTGAGAAATATGAATTTGATCCGCTCTGCTAAATGACAGCTGTTCATGCGACCATAGTCAATGTGCAGAGTCTCATGAACCACTTCGCGTGGCCATGCACTGTATTGTAGCAGTGGCGATAGTTCCAGCTTCCGAATATCTACGTGTGGATAGGTCATGCCATGCCATCTCATGTCCGCCGGTGTTCCCCTAAATCCAATGCTGTCCGCCGACGCCGACGCTATCTGCGTGTCCATAATGCAACGAATATTGAGCCACGATCAGCTCATCTAGTAATAGCTTCTACCCAGGCCGCTGCTGAGGGGTCGCACTGCGCCTGATGATGCTTCTGTCGAATCCGCTCCTCGTCTGGCATTTGCAGATGTCCATCTGGGAAAGTCAGCGTGATTTGAAAAGTGAGGAAGCATTGTACTCACATTCTGACCCGGCGATCATCGCCAGCGCTTGCGAAGATGCCGGGGTTGGTAGGATGCCACGCAACAGAATTCACAGGACCAGGGTGATGGGCTTCTAGCGCAGCGACAAGCAAGCCTGTCTGTCTCCGCCAAATGTACACTCGAGAGTCTGCTGGCTATCAGTCAAGATTCGTGCGAAAAACAAGCTACAACTCACCTTCGCTGCCGCTGATAACGAAGCCCTCTCCGGCACCTCCAAAAGCGCTGCGGATGACAAAGTCTCGTTGCACTGCCCCTTCATATCTACATACGATTTCGCCAGTCTCCGAGTCGATCGCGAGCACTCGACCCTCGTTCATATTGACGAGAAGGAGATCGCCATCTGCAGAGAAATTGATTGACGTGAGCCATGCGTCCATTTGCCATTCCGCAAGCTTGCGGTACCTATCCACGCTGTTAAGGGAGAAGAGCATGATGCGGTGGTCAGTGGTGGTCGCAGCCATGCGTGTCCCAGTTGAGTCGACTGCACAATCGGTAAGTCTGAATTTGGTGAGCGGCTGATCACTCTTCATCGAGGGATCCCAAGGAGGGTCTCGCCATGAGTGTATCTCGGGATTCCGGAGCACCGAACCGCTGTTCGTAGAACCAGGCGATCGCAGTGAATACATTCCGAGGGGTCTCCTAAAACTCATCGTTCCGATTATGAAGGTCTCCGAATCTGGGAGCCACGCCGCGCAGGTGATTGAATCGTCAAAGTGGTCGCCGTAGCAGACTCTCTGCCCATCACGCACGTTGACAACAACGAATTCGTGATTCTTGCTACAAGAGATCAGATACTGATCATTGGGGGAGAATGCGATGTACGTGATGCCCCTAGTATCGCGAGCGGCTCCCGCACCGTTAGCGGCGTTTGCGAAGGGGCTCCGTTCGTGCTCCCTGAACTCGTGTATCGGCCGCCAGCGTGTTGTATCGTACACCACAACGAGACCATCTTGGCCTGCAGTAGCCAGCATGGACCCATCATGGCTGAATTCCACGAACCAGACTTCGTCAGAATGTGTTCGTAGCTCAAGCTGAGTATGTAGCGGAAAGTCGTCCACTGAACATTCGTGGTCCGTGTACAGGCTTGGCTGCGCCGTGGTGTTGTGATATCTGCAATTCAGGATTTGTTCTTCTTGCACAGAGGACAGCAAGGTCGCAAGGCGGTGCTCTGGTATCATCACAGAGGGCGATATCGACTTCGATATTTCAGAAAGCAGATTACTTCGACTTTCGCCTTCCACGCCATCCCATTCGGCTTGCGCGTGGAGATCATCATTCGAGACGCACATCACGAGGCTTGAAAGGAAGTGCAATCTTCCGGTGTCGGTTCTCAGAGGCGTAAGCTCACTGCGGAGCACATCCAGTGCCGACTTCAAATCGCGTTTTTCAAGCAGTTCCAAGTACTTCTGTTGTCGCAGCAAGAACTTCAGCAATGTGAGGTTAGCTCCTTCCGCAAGTGGGAGTCCTCTTCTTGACGACCCGTTCTGACTGCCACCGGAAAGTCTGTCAGCCTTCGACCATCCGTGCCCATTACCAAGAGAAACTCCTCCATCGACTTCGAGGGCATCTGTCCCTAGCAATAACGCCTCGGCTTCGTCCCATTCCCCACTTAACACAGCACTTCTGAACGCCGCCACGCTGGGTATTTCCAATTCATAGCCACTTTCTCTTGACAGTTGCTTCGCCGCATCTCGATATCCCAGATCGCTCAGCGTCTGCAAGAGTATCCTCGTGACCTCTTCTCTGTCGTGACCGAAAAATGGTTCTTTATTCCGTGCTACCGTGCCGCCTGCATGGCCGTTCGTATGATAGCCGTTCGTATCGCTCTTGACGGAGCCATTTGTGTGCGGAGGAGAGGAGCCGTTTTGCGAAGAGCCGTTGGTCGAAGGCCGTTGCTGTGTTCGCTCGGCGGGATCTAACCGCATAGTCTTTTCGTCCTCGGTACTCGCTATGTCGTCGTGAACTCTGACACGCTTGCGGGCTTGCGGACCCGAAGCAGTGTCCCTAGTGGAAGGTGAAGCAAGACGGCTGGCGGTCGTTGGCAGCGAAGAGCGGCGTCTTCGCTTGCGTGATCGATCCGATGGCTCAGAGCTGATCTCAAATGATGTGTCGGCGATGTTCGCCGTGTGGACCTCGAGAGCAGATAAGGTATACTGAGGGACGGCTTGTGCAGTAGAGTCGTGTGCTGGTGGTGGTTCCTGGCGGACAGGACCAAGGGGATCGGAGGAGTCGTGTGGGCCGGCGGTGTTGAGTGGGGAGGTGGTGGGATTGGTGTGGTCGTTCTCCAGCGCGATGACTAGCACGTAGCAAACGTGCTGGAGGATATACTGCCGCTTCTGGCCTCGCGGGGCCAAGGGCAGTAATGTGTAATATCCTCAGTTGAAGGATGTTATCTTGCGGTGCATCTGTGACCAGCAAGGTGGTTGGCAGGTGTGCAGGCGAGGCAGCAGTGGAGGATATCACACGTTCCGAGAAGGAGCAGGCTGATGAGCGCCACTTGACGACCTGGGAGATTCGGAGAAGGGGCAGCTCGTTCGGTGGACGGGGTCGCTGTCGACGACGGGAAGTGCAGATAGCGGCGATGGTGTCAGATGTGTCCCAGATGGCTGCAGAGCCGGGTGCGAGAGAGCGGAAGGGTTGGTTCGAGAAAGGCAGACGCGTGATCTGGGATTCGTGATCTCATTCATGCACTCCGGCGAAGCAGCAGCAGCAAGCTCAAAGGCCCGATGTCACAGCCGCCTCCCGCACCTCACCACTCCCCTTCCGTTGTCGCGTTGCTTCTGACACACACGCAAGTCCTGCTGACAGACGAGCTACGTCTTCACTTCATGCAAGGGGCTGGCACGCTTTGGTGCATTCACGTTCACACAGCACATCACCGTCGACTGTCCCGAACTGACTTTCCACGCTGCGTCCGCCTGACCTTGGTTCATTCGCCGCCTGGTCGATCCATTCACGAGCGTCTGACTAGCCAGGAGGGGCTACGATAAGCCTGAACCACAGACCCGGATTCTCCTCTATCTTTGGCACTCATGATCACGGCAGGATCGACTCACGCCAACTCCAGCTTGAGGGGAATTCCACAGCGTCTCCCACTTCCCCTCGCGCCTCGCTACTCACAATTCTCAGGCAGCCCGATCGATTCCATCCATTAACGTGAACAGGAGTCACATGCATGTCTCACAGGACACGGAAGTTGAGCCAAGTTGACATTATCGGATGATCTAGTGACCGAGCTTCAATTTGGCCAGACTACCCTATTTATCCTCCAGACTAAGTCCTTCCACCCTGTCAACAACATCCCACTCTCGCTCATCTCTGAGCTCCTGCACGAAAGCCGCCAGATCTCCAGGACACCGAGGCAACGCGCTGGTAGCCAACCACAGGTCCTTTCTCGTCGCGCCAGGAAACTCCCCGATCCAGTTCTCATAATCTCTGAGCTCCATGCCAGACACAGCGGTCGACGACACTCTGCTCGCTTCCTGCAATCTTCTTTTCAGAGTCTCAAACTCACGCTTCTTCTCTACACGTCCATCCTCTCCTCTTTTAACAATTCCATATCCATTCCAATATTCCTCATAGCAATACACACAACCCCCAATATACTTCCCCAGCATTTCTGTCCCATACAAACAAGCAATTTCATCCCAGATCCTTTCACGAGCATTGCAGCCAAATTCAGCCAGGAACATCGGCACGCGAACATCTTCACGCTCTAGCGTCTCCACCGCTCTCTGCCAGCCTGACATCTTGAAATTACTCGGCCCGCACCAGCTATAGTCTTCCTGAGCGAAGAAATCCACTCTCTCTTCTTGCGAGCCAGCGGTGAAGTACTTCAACGCCGGCAATCGCAAATCCATCACGCAAGGATTGGAGACTCCCACCGGCACGATACGACCCCCTCGCAGGCGTAAGAAAGCCTTGGTACCGCGAACAAAAGCCCGCAAAACTGCTGCGAATCTTGTCACTTGTCTGCGATTGATGCAATCCCCGGAGACCATGAATCCCAGCACGTCCTGAAAGTCTGCAAGCTGGTCGACGATTCGAAGATCATTCTGTATCGCTTCGAATGTGTAGCATGCATCGAAATTGATGTCTGTGTTTCGGTAGACATGCCCGTTCTTCAAGATCTCTCGTCCGAATGTACCGATCTCGACCACGAGGTAGAAACCTTTCTCAGCCAGTAAGTTGAGCGCCTCTTGATGATCTTTTGTGGGATCGAGGTTCGAAACAAGAAGCGTGTTCATCCCCAACTCTTGCAGAATTTCGAGATCCTCGCGCAACTCATCAAGCTGTTCATTCGCGAGGGCATCTTGCAATTTCCATCTACGAACACCATTTTTGCTGGCTTCCGAGTCGAGTTTCTGCTTGAAATAATTGATGCCTTTGACCTGCGAAGTCCTATTGCACACCTCCACGCGGTCGCAGGTGGTAACAGGCAGCTCCGGCTGTGCTGGCGAAGTGCAAGGCAACCTCCGGGCGCAGTCGTTCGAGCGCACGGCAGGTTTGAAGTCCAGAAATCCGCAGAAGCGTATACCGGGCGAACTCCAACGAACACTACAAACTGGAGCTAGCGAGGCTAAAACCAACATAGGACCTAGTGCTAAGAGACTGGACTAGAATCCCTAGATAGTAAATTCTATCCTAGGCTTGGGAGCTAGAGTAGTAACCTAGTACTAGAACAAGCTAAAGAGGAGGAAGGAGTATACTACAATTAAAGCTTTAATATAAAGCAGAAAGAGCAGAGAGCAGCATAGGACAAAGTAGCTAAAAACCTTAAGGAAACTGTCCTAGTCTAGGTAGAAGGCAGGATAGTAAGCTAAAGGAGAGGCCTTAGAAACCTCTTTAGGAGCACTCTCGGGAGAAAGGAGGACATACCTCTGTATACTAGTATATACCTCTAGCACTGCTAGGTTAACTACTTATTCTAAGGGATTAGGAACCCTATCTGTAGGGCCTGCCTACCTCCTAGGCCCTATAGCAGAATTATATAATAACTAGTAGAACTATAGAAATAGAGATGTTTATCTAAGGTCTAGCTCTCCTAGATACTCTATAACTAACCCTAAAGGTAGTATATCTAACAAAAGCAACCCTTATTCTGCATTTAAGGCTACCTATAATAGAAGGGCTAGTTTAGAATACTGCTGCTTAATGCAATTTCTATAAATATAGGTTATATAACTTAGGTGCTAAGTAAGGCAGAAAGTTTATAGTAGGAATATAATATTAGAGAGGGCTCCTACTACGGACTAGTAGCACCCTTAATATAGAGTAAATAATAAGTAGCTAAAGATAAGAGTAAGGGTATAGAGGGAAGAAGAGAAGGGAGTGCTACCCTAAACCTAACCCCTATAGTACCTTATAAAAGAAGGAGAGAAAAACGAAGGAACTACTACTAAGAACCTAATCTATTAGCAACATAATCTAAAGGGAACTACACTACTAAGATATAACCTAAAGGACACTAACCCTAGGATACACCTTAAGGCTATACAGATATAGGGAAAGGAACAAGATCACCTCTAAGACTTAAGACTACAATATAGCTACGTGTTACTATCCTAAGGAAATATATACAAACCTCGGAGAGCCTAGCAACCTCTTAACCTTACCCTACAAAGACATTAAGAAGTTTTTGTAGCTAGGGGCCTGCCTCAAGATTTTCTTCTCTCGAAATAGATAGGGCGTGCTGCTTACTCTATTTAAAAGAGGTAGACCGGCGTATAAGAATCATCTATCTATCTATTGATGCCTTTGATGAGGAACTAGATGGAAGAGTGTCAGAGGAAATTCATCACAAGTCTAGCAACTAAGTGGAGAGACAAGGACTACGTGGACAGTCAGAAGCGGGGAGAATAGGGCAAAACTCACCCTCTGGTCCCCTCTGCAAAATTGGTTGCCTTTGGTCCTGATGGGTTCAAAGGCTGGGATCGGAATGCTAGGTCTGACATCCTGGACCAAGTGATGACCCGTACAGTTTGCAAGCACGGAAAAGGTAAACAGAAAAAGAGGAAAGAATCGGAATCAGTAATGTTGAAATGTTACTTGATTTGAGATGTATCTTTGTCCTACAAAAGTGTTTCGAATCCGCTTCGCCACTTGAAGGCCCCAATTCCAAGGCATCAGCATCAGCAGCAGACACCAACAACAGCGGAAGAACTCCAGCCTAATCAAATATTTGACTCACACTTGACAGACCGGCCGGCCCGCAAAGGTCCCTTGCGCGCTGCTCTGCTTGTGCCTGTGCTCAAACTCTCACCCTTGTTCTCCCCGCGTTTACCGGGAACAAGCTGTTTCGAACACGATCCGAGGCTATCCTGCTCACCAGGACTCGCACATCACGACAACTCTTTCCGTGGACTTCTCTCCCCTTCTCATAATGTAGACATCCATACAAATTTCGTGCCAACGGGCATTTGTAATACAACATGAGTTTCAACAGGAATCCCGTTTATGTCGATGGAGGAGCGAGTGCGCTGGGGAATACTCCTCCGCTTGCGGGACTGCGTGTTCTGGAGTTTGCTGGGTTGGCTCCGGGTTAGTGTTTGCTGACATTGGGGGAATATGTTTGGCAGCATTTCTGATGGTTACGGTGTGTAGGTCCTTACGCTGGCATGCTATGCGCAGACTACGGCGCCGAAGTCCTTCGCGTTGATCGCGCTCACCCCAAAGCTCACGGATCCAGCTCAGACGATGTTCCACCTCCGACGTCCGACCAACTCACGAGACGTAAAGCTTCCATAGCTGTGAATACGAAAACGGCTCAAGGCATTGCGCTGATCAAAGACTTGGTCAAGTTCGTCGATGTTGTGATCGATCCCTTCCGACCTGGCGTTCTTGAGAAGATGGGTCTTGGTCCGCAGGAGGTGCTTATGAAGATCAACCCTGGCCTCATTGTAGCTCGTATGACAGGTTTCCGACGAGATGGGAAGTACAAAGATATGGCTGGGCATGATATCAACTACATTGCCGTTTCGGGTGTGCTGAGTATGCTCGGTCGAGCAGGTGACAAGCCATATCCTCCTGCAAACATTGTGGGCGATTTCGCTGGAGGAGGTGCAGTGTGCTTCATGGGCATTCTGCTCGCTTTGTTGAGTAAAGAAAGGACAGGGCAGGGGCAAGTTGTGGAGGCAAACATGGTTGATGGATCAGCACACCTGGCCAGCATGCCGAGATTCGGAACCAAGACGCCAATGTGGGATGCAGCCAGAGGCACAAACACGCTGGATGGAGGTGCGCCGTACTACACAACTTACGAGACGAAGGACGGAGGCTATATGGCTGTTGGAGCACTGGAACCGCAGTTCTTTGCCGCGCTTCTGAAGGGCTTGCAGATCGATCCAGCCAAAACCAGCTGGGTGAAAGATCGGCTAGATAAGAAGACCTGGAAGACACAAGCCAAGACCTATGAGAAGATCTTCAAGCAAAAGACGCGAGCGGAGTGGGAGGCGATGTTTGACGGTACTGACGCCTGCGTCACCCCGGTGAAAACGCAACAAGAGCTTGAGAAGGAGGGTTTCGATCAGCGACCGATTGTGACTCTGAAGTCCTCCCCAGGATTTGCAATCCACGAGGCGGATGCAGATGGACGCGATCCAGCGACTGGCCAAGGCATTGGTGTCGAAGACAGTGGTTGGGCAAGCGCTGGCATGCATCCAGGTGAAGGAGGTGAAGAAGTTCTTGGCAAATGGATGGGTTGGGATCGTGGTAGAGATTTCGACGTGATTGATGGCGGTCTGGAGTTGAGGCGCGGGCTCAAGGCAAGGATGTGAAAGATGAGGGAATGTCGCGCTTGTCGTGCCAGGCTAGATTGTCCTTCAGCGTCGTCGGACCCCGACCGCAAACATGCAGGAACTTGCATGAATGAAAACTGTTCAACCTCGGATTCGTCGCTATGGCTGTGGAGCAGCGTCTTCGGAACACAATGCCGCTCGCTGATGTGCGTTTGGATTAGTCGAGGCTTGCCACACTAAATGCCTGCCGAAGATTAGCAATAAGACATCATTTGCAAGATTCTACTTTGGCATGGTGAGGAGCATTCGGGGGTGTTTTGAACAGCGTTGTTCGTTGTAGGAAGTACAAGCGAGGACGCAGGGGCATCGGATATGATGTTTTGGCAATGACGTCGAGGCTCTGCTGGGTGTTGAGTTGGCCATACATTGTATAGCGGTGTCCAATGTGCATGTTTATGATCGGCTTGATCGTACCGACGGTGCCTCATGGCTCGTGCCTCCGCTTGCGTTCCCACGAAGCCGACACAAGTCGTCGGCCCGCGTGACGATAGCGGGATTGCACACCCCGTACCATTGTGCATTGCTGCAGTGAGGAAAGCCATCGTGCACAACGGCGGAGAGAACTCCGTGCTCTCATGATGCTTTGGATGCGGAATTACACGCCGTGCCATATGCGGTATTTCCGGATCGCCTGCTACTTCCTGGCAATGGATTGCATGTTGATCTTTGGATCAAGATATCTCTCGTTCGAGCAATGGGAGACGTCGGGCAGTGTCCAAGTTGGTGGACAAAAGCCAGGCGCGCGGTATGCCAAACTCAGCGCTTGTGTGTCGACTGGCGTTGCTGCATGCCGCATGCGAAGTCATTTCGCATGCAGCGACAGCCAGACGTTTCAACGTTTCAACGGCGGTGTTGGTGTGTAGACGCCCGACATTGGCTGAAGATTCGCCGGCGGATGCTGCTCCCCAGTCGGTCCCGCAAAGTCGTTGCAGTACATATTCAGGAGACAGCCACCGGCCGTTGAAAGCGCAGGAGACGTGACAGCACGCCGAGTCAAACGTGCATGCTGCTGTGCAGTCGCGCATCTCGCTCGCCGAGGGGACAGTGCCATGGAAGATGCACACCGTCGTGTGTAGGCAGCGCAACGACATATCGTGCAGGGTCATCGCACATCCTCGAGCATTGTGCCGGCAGTCGAGTGGTATCGGTGATGTTCTCCAGTATCGCGCAACGGCGGCACTAAGGTTAGGCGCGGCAGCCACGTTTTGGATCCGCAGCGCCGAAAGAACCTAGTTAGTTTTGGTGATCAATTGCACCTGCATGATGAGTGCGCCCGCGAGCAGCCTTCGCAAGACAGGAACGACGTTAGTATAGATGGCTGCTGCTGCTGCTGCTGCCACTGTCGAAGATGCTCTCCCAGTCGCCGCCCTGCCTGATGCCCGCTTGCTCTGCCCGCTCCCCCACGTCTTCCCCGGCCTATCGCCAGCCACTACCCATTGATATCGCCGCCGAATCGACTTCCGACGTCAGGGTTGTTCCTGGGTGGTAGCGCATCTCGCCGCCGCGGGGAGCTCCTAGGTTGAGCTGCCGGCTGCCACAATGGGCCTCTTCAGCAGAAGACGCGACAAGACCAACCACCATCCCACCAACGGCGAACACTTCACCGACGCCTACACCACCTCGAAACGCACATTCGCCATGCAGCGCACCAACAGCACCACCGCACACGATCAGAGCATACCTGATATTCCCCTGCCCAAAGCCCCAGATCCGCAGGTGAACCCGGTCGCCTATCTACGAAGCATCTATGCCGTTCGAGAAAGAAGCAAGCTTGTGTTGGAGAAGGCGAAGAGGAATCAGTTACGCCACTTCAATGTGGACATGTCCAAGTTCTCCGACACGGCAGCCTACGTTGTGGCCATCATAAAGGTATGCCTCAGAGGTACAGCATGCAATATGACTTGAAGCTGAGTGTACACGCAGCGGGACTTTGACCCGGACTACAGCAAAATTCCCCCGCATGGGAGATGGCAGCACTTCGATGTGGGTGGCCGACCGCGTGTCGATCAGCTCATGCAGACTTGGCCGAGCACAGTAGACAACCAGGAGCGTGCCCGCCGCCTAATTGACCTCTTTCTCGTGTCTGTCCTGTTGGATGCAGGTGCTGGGACCAAATGGCAGTACAAGTCCAAGGAAAGCGGCAAAATCTACAAGCGCAGTGAAGGCCTCGCAGTCGCGAGCTTGGAAATGTTCAAGACGGGACTGTTTTCCAGTGACGAAAATCAGCCTTATCAGGTTGACAGTGACGGTCTGAAGAAGCTCACTGTTGAGAGCATGGCTAAGGGATTGCAAGTCACGCCGGACAATCCAATCGATGGGCTCAATGGTCGCACCAATCTTCTCATCAAGCTGGGTGACTCTCTGCTCAATCGAGAGATTTTCGGGCTGGATGCAAGGCCAGGAAATATGCTCGACTATCTGCTTGCCCATCCGACAACCCATGCTGCTTCTATTCCTGTCATCCCATTGCCAACACTGTGGGACACCCTCATGATAGGTCTGGTCGACATATGGCCAGCCACCAGGACACAAATCGATGGCGTACCTTTGGGTGATGCTTGGCCGTGTGGATCCATGCCTTCACATCCGAACACGCCATGGGAGAATATTGTGCCCTTCCACAAGCTAACTCAATGGCTTACCTACTCATTAATGGTACCAATGCAGAAGCTGGCGAAGGTGCATTTTGTCGGCGTTGAACTCATGACTGGTCTGCCAGAATACCGAAATGGAGGGCTATTGGTGGATACAGGACTTCTGACCTTGAAAGAGGACGATGTGCAAAGAGGTCTTGCACAGTATCAGATGAACGCGACAAGAGCTGGCCAGCCAAACGTTGAGGTTGTTCCCCTGTTCACGGCTGACGACGATGTTATCGTCGAGTGGCGTGCTCTGACTGTGGGCTTCCTCGACGAACTACACGTTGAGGTGAATACACTGCTGGGCCTGACCGGAGATGACAAGCTGAGTCTAGCACAAGTACTGGAGGCTGGCACGTGGAAGGTGAGCTACCCTTGCATCCCGCCGACCTAACGGCTGAACTAACGATATTTCACAGGGCGGTAGAGAGATCGCCGAAGTCTCAAGACCCAATACAAGAGAGCCCCCGATCATGATCCTATCCGACGGCACAGTGTTCTAGTGCGGCAGTCTGTGGGTTAGTTGGAGTCATGATCCACCGAGCTGGGATCGGGAAGCGCAAGGCGATTTTGATTCACGAGTCTGGGCACGCAGACATTCTGAGGCCATGGTGGATGGCGCGGCGTCTTCAACACAACGCGGCAGGAGGAGGTCGGAAAGTCTACTCAGTATGCCACGAGGCGAGCATCCACTCAGAGCGCATCCACCTCGAGGCCACGACACGACTGACACCAGCTATTATTCAGCCAAAGAAGGGCTTGCGACCTAGAGAGAAAACGAAGCTAACGGCCGATGGAACGCTTACGAAGCATGTCATGTATATACACATCTCGGCACAAGTGTTGCCCTGTGGTGGAAGGTCCGGAGCCTCGACTCCATGATAAGGCTTCTAGTAATGTTTGTTGCGATTGCCGTCTGGCTGAATAGCTCGTCACGACTGGCTAGAAGCATATCTTAGCATGCGTTAGAGGCACGTGCAACTATGAACGCTGCCACGCACACTGTCATCTCACCTATGAAAGATCATTTCCTGGCCAAGTGAACAAGCTGCACGTACAAAAGAAGTCTGGCATATACGGGTATTCTATTGCTTGCCCTGACTGACTGGATTGTTGTGTTTATACATGTCCGCAGCTACAAGTCTCCCACTCAGATGAAAGCCAGCGCCAAAGAGCTCAGCGTAGTCAAACCCAGCACAAACCAACCCGTCTGCTTCACCTTGCTATTCGTAATCATGCTCGCCGTGTCCCAAACCAAATGCCTCACACCATTGAAGCAGTGGAAGACAAACGGCCACGCGACGGTAAACTTCGCAGCGACTTGCAGTAAAACTGGCCACGCGGCGAATGAAGCTGCGAGAACGGCGGTCTCGACGTGCCAGCCGAGGTATGGGGCTGCGAGGTAGAGCATTCCGTAGGCGTAGAAGGCTCCCGAGACGGCTACGCCTGTGATGCGGTTCAGGGCGGAGAGGTACCAGGTTATTTGTGGGCGGTAGATGGCAAGGTGAGGTGCTACGGGGCGGTTTAGGCGTTGTTTGGCGAGGATTGAGTTGCGGGCTTCGTGGTCGGAGATGGGTTGCGCGGGGGCTGCGGAGAGTCTGGGTGGGGAACAGGTCAGATTGCGATATCCTGGGTACCGGTTATTTTGTTCTCACCTCTTCTGGCTCGTGTGCATGCCCATTGCGACTGCTGCTGGAGCTGCGAAACGGAGGGCATTGGGCTGCGCGGCGACTGGGGTGATGTCAGTATGGGTGTTGATGGCGGTGGTGTTCAGGGTACGTACGCCGCCGCAGCGAGTTCTGCGCGATTCTCTGAGCCAGCATGATTGCGTTCTCCGGCAGCGCTGGTGGAGGTGCTGTGCTGCGTCAACAGTATCGCGCGAGTGAAAGTCGTGATGTCGACTTGGTCAACCGGCAATGATTCGTCGATGATTCGTCGGGAATATGCTCTCCCTCGGCGTGACGGCAGAAGACGCGGGTGCTGCCGGAACACACTCCCGCCTGTGAAATTCTGCTTCCACGACTCTTCTCTTTCTCTTTTTCTCTCCAGGAATCTCACCATCTCCGTCTGGATCTACGATGAAGGCACGGCGAGCGCTCAACGGTGTGACGTTATGTCGTGCTATCGAGTGCGCATAGATTTCGAGACCAAGTCTGCCCGTAGCGTTAATCGCTTGCAACGAACTGGATCCTGTGTCTTTGCAAGTTTCATCTCAGGGCCACATAAGCGAACTTCTCCTGTAGCAGGTCATGCACCTGGGAAGAATATCATGATGGCCATGATGGGGTGGCGCTTCCGGAAGATGTTCAGACGTTTGGATCTGTAGCCGATGTCGTTCTGCCTGTGAGTCAGTCGCAGCGTCTCGGGGATTTGTCTCGACACCCGCTCGGCAGATTGATCAGCTCTCGCCGCCACAGTCGCCATCCAGACGGGACATGAAGCACAAATGGTGGTATTACGTGTCGTTCAAGTCCTCTTCATCTCCGGTGGTGCAGAACGAAGGCGCAAGAGGCAGCTGCGAGGTAGACGAGCGACATATGTGCGGTCTTCCAGTATTATGCTGGGTTCCAAGTGATCTTCTACACCGAGCTTCTTCCTATCCGCTGTGCCCACTGAGGTACATTTCACCAGCGCTTGACTTGCAGTTGAAGCCTATTCCGACACTGGCATCACCACGCGTATGGTTTGGCGACGGCAGCATCTATTCTATGAAATATAGGAGACCCTGATTAACTGAACTACTCTCATTCGCAATCAGGCAAACTCTATCGACAGTCCAAGCTCGCTGTCAGCACAAGCACACCCTTGCCAACTTTCCGGTTTGTTATGATGTTTCCAAGAATGATGAACTGTCCGTTTCTATTTATGCAAGCAATGATAAATCGCCCTAGGACTTGCCGCCTCGAGATGACCATGTAGCCTGGACCACGGCATGAATGCAACAGGCTACAGCCACTCTCCGCGGTGCCGGCAAAAGATCTTTTGATAACCAATTTCGCTGTTGCAAGAGATCATAACTCATTCTGTCTACCATCTGCCGCTGGATCGATACTCTTCGCACGGAAAATACGGCTGAGTCGCTTGATCGTAACTCCACCCAACGATTGCAGATGGAATCGTATTTGGAAATACAGCGCCGGAAGATTCTTTCGGGCAATGGACGCGGGTCGAGTTGTGGACAACAATCTGTGGTTGCCGTCCGTGAACCTTCACGGTTGAGAGATGTGTCAACCAATGAGGACTCGCGCCTGTGCGAGATGGAGGAGCAGGTTCAGAAACTAGCAGCGAGACTGGCGGCAGTGGAGAGCAAAGCAAGCGCCGCGATCAATACAAAAGACAATGAGGCGGATTTGAAGACACAGGCACGGACACACCGTCGAAGCGGTTCGGGCTTGAGCACGAGTAGCAGAATCAGTGCAGTGGAACCTCCGATACCAGAGCTTGACGAGGAATCTGACGAGTCTTCCGGATCCTCAAGCTTTCCCTTCCATACTGGCCTTGGCTCCGATACTGCACGAGGGGAAGATGTGACGCCAAAGCGACTTTGGGCCATGTGGCAACAATACCGGTCAAACGTAGACCCACTGATCAAGATTGTACACACCACTGCAGTACAGCATTTGTTCTTGGCCACCGAAGATGAAGCGAAAGACTTCAAGCCAGACGCAGAGAGCTTGAAATTCGCTATATGCTTCGCAGCCGCAGCGAGCCTTGAGACTCCGCCAGGACAGACAACATCATGTTTGACCAACAAAGCTCTGCTGCGTACTTATGCAACGAAGGTAGAAGCATCGCTCGTTAAATCACAGTTCATGACCGAGCCGACAGTAGCGGCAGTCCAAGCGCTCGCACTGTATCTGATCACTGGACAACGCTTTCTCGATCGCGCATATGCTTGGTCACTACTGGCTATACTCGTGCGGATAGCTACGAAGCTCAAACTCAACCAAGACCCAGATAGCCAAGGCCTGACTTTCTTGGACTCCGAGTATCGACGTCGATTATGGTGGCATATCTGTACGCTTGATGCGCGTATCGCAGAGCTCAACGACACGGACCCTCTCATCTATGAGCGCAGATGCTCCGCGAGATTTCCGCTCTCGATACAGGATGCCGATTTCGAATCTGTACAAGACGTTGACGCCCAGCGTAATTGCTCCGAGCACAATGCTGATACTTTCGGCAATCTGCTACGTTTCGAGATCACATATTATCTCCGAACAGTCCTTTTCTCCGAAGACTTCATGGAAGAGAATGGGTTCCCAATATTGCCCGTGGACGGAAAGCTGTCAGTCATTGAGTACCTTGAGAAGATTGTGGAGGACAAGTACCATCGTGCTTGCGACTGCTCCTCTTCAACCTGCCGACTAGCCATTGCATCAAGCAAGATCACAGTTGCGAGACTCAAACTGACAGCGATTCTTCGCGATCGGAGCCCCCAATTAAGCAAAGACGAAATGGACGAAGTTCTGACAAGTTCAGCTGTGATCCTGGAGAACTTGCGTACTGTCCGCGAAGACCCAAGGTTGTCACGCTGGGCTTGGCTCACCACCCCTCAAGCTGAATGGGATGCTGCAGCCATTTGTCTCTCTGCTCTGCTTCTAATGCGCTCCAAGACGAAAGCTGTAACTCGCGCCTGGACAGCACTCACTCTGTTCTTCGTCGAGTGGAAAGAGAGCTCGCATGATCCGGTACTGTACAAGAAATGGGTCCGCCTCGAAGGCTTGAAGATGAAGGCAGAAGCGATACAATCTGCTCAGAGCAACGGAGAATCTGCATCTACGAGCACTTCAGGCGGTTATGTGCCTTACAATCCTAACGCCTCCAATCTTACTCCCAAAACCCCGACCAGTCTCACAGCGCCTTCATCGCCAGCTACAAATGGTGGTCCTTCGAGTCACATCGGCAGCGTCTCCAGCAAGAGTTCTGCTTCTGTTCGTAGCAGCACGTTCAGCGAAATGGACTGGCCATTCCCCAAGGAGGCTTTGCAGGAGCACGTGGAGTTTGACATTAGATCTTTCGCGCTCATGATCTGAAGCACGCTATTGAACCAAAAGTTGGAGCTCTGCGAGTACCAGTCTGGCCGCACACAGCTAATCATGGGAGGTAGCCGTAATCGTAATGTTAAGATACCAAATTTTTAGTATTGTGTAATGAAAACTGAAGCCAACCAGATTCCGACCCCTGCAGCCGTTCACTTCACTTCTCTCGCAGGCAAACCCGCTAGTGGCTTCGCGCGAGCTCCGTCGAACTTCCAGTGTTCGAAGTCACCAAGCTTGCTGACTGGCCTTCTCCACCCGCACATCGCCATCGGCCTTCAGCATCATGGCGAGCACCACGACCAGTCCTCCGCCAGCTAGCGGCACTACGAGCAACACCAACTGCAGCGCCTGTGGCTCTGCCGCCCCTCGCCCACACCTCACCTGCTTTGAATGCACTGAAGGAGTCGACATCCACGGAAATGTCGACCCGGTCCAGTATTGCACCGCTCGCTGCCGCGATCTGGCTGCCGCCGATCACAAGAATGAGTGCGAGAAGAGAAACGTACGCAAGCAGATCTACCGCGCCGGAGAGCTGCTTCAATCGAGCTTCTACAGATTCCAAGACTTGAACTTCATCACTCAATTCAGCCAGACGAAGAAAGAGAAGGGGATTCTGTACTATTTCGAGGTGGCACCATGGCATCGCACGGCCGTTTTTGAGACATCCCCGTATAAAATTACCGGAAATGCCAACGATGCACATGCCATAATGAGTGCCTTTCGATGTGATCTCGCCCTCGGCACTCACTTCGAGCTCAGCAAGAAGCTACTTGGAGGTAGGTCCATCCTTTCGACCACGGACGACTCTTGCTAACAAGACAAAGGTATCTCGAAGTACATCGAAGAGGTCGGATTTGACGGCGTGGCGGAAAAGCTTAAGGCAAAACTGGTCTATCCTAATGGACGTGTGCACGAGTCCTCGTGCGGGCATGAAGTCCTTTGTGTCCAGACTCATGCCGACGAGTCGTACGTGATCGACATCACGGGTGCTCAGTATGGCCAATTCGAGGCTGTCCTTCCTCTTGACACAGCAGTCAGCTTCTATGGAAACAAGTTGTCTGCGATCTGGCCACATGGTCACTACTCGGTGGACCTTCTTGCAGAGACAAAGAGACATCTCGCCGGCGGTACTGGCGTCAGTCCACGCGACCGCATCATTCCAGCATACCTGGCCACTTTGTTCAACAAGCTCTTGGCCGCCTGGGAGAAGTCTCACGGCACTCGCGTCGACATCTTGCTCAGCTCCAAGCAGGCAGAGTACGAGCTGCTCAAAGCTACGATCGAAGAGCTGATTGTGGAAGCAAGCCTTCAGGGCCGGCTTGTGCTCAGAAAAGTTCCGCCAATCAAGGTCTTTCCACTCATTGATTATGCAGACAACGCCCAGGGAGCTTTGGACCAGCCAGTTGTCACAGTCATCTCGAAAGAGTACACAGGCTCTCGCATCGCCAAGAAGTACCGCCGACATGTGCTGAACACGGAGCGTCGCGAGCGACCAGAGAGGTGGAAGAATGTGATTCAACCAACGTTGGCCAACAATGGCTCAATTGACGTTGGGGTGGATGTAGAATCCAGGACTCGCGAGAGGTTGTCGCGTATGAAATCTGAGTACGGCCAGGCATTCATGACAGCTCAGATGGCGATGATGGAAAAGGCTGCGACCTACTGGACCCACGAGGCTTTGGCGAACTGAGCGACTCTGGAAATTGGTGATTGGAAGTCTTTGGACAATGTCAAGGGTTAGTGGCAGGACGAATGAAATGCTGTGCACGGCGTGCGACTCCTTGTTGGAAGCGCAGGCTGGCTGAGGTGTCCAGCCCCGACTCTGGTTTAACTGTCCGACATTGTGTGGAGTTGTTTGGGCTGTCACATCGTCTTGTCGAACTCCTTCGGAAGCGTTTGGTCAGCGATAGTGAACTTGCATTACGAATATCCAAAGCTTTGCTTCATCCTCATGATCGATCAAACATAGGCCGTGAATCTCGTCGCAAAGCCGCGCTGGTGTTTGCTTCGGTCGGCCACCTTCGCGTTCACTCGCGGGCGTGCATTAGCGCGAAGCTTCGATCAGGAGTATTTGTTTTCTGTTTGCTGACTCGATCTCCAACTCCTTCAACATCGCCATCATTACACATCACCGACCACCGTTCCGTGTCGAAACGATGTCGACAACCAGCGGCGACGCGAAGTGCGCTGCTTGCGGCAAGAATCCCCCACGCCCAACTCTAATCTGCGGCGACTGTCGCGAGGGACTAGATCTCAATGGCAGAAAAGATCGGACTTCATGTTGCACCACGCAGTGCCGCCAACTCGATCGCACCAATCATCAGGACCAGTGCGACAGGGCCAACAGACGCAAGCAGATCTATCGTGCCGGCCGGCTCTTGCAGTCGACCTTCTATCAATTTCGGAACTTGTCCTTCGACCTCAACATCGATCGAGTCGAAGAGCACGATCGCCGTATGGTGTTGCACGACGGTGAATATCCCAGTGAACGCGGCTTCAGGCTTTACAATCTGCCTTCCCCATTTACGATCGGCGATCAATACGGAAAAGCGATACTTAGCTATCAAGCTTGCACTGAGGCTAGCACACACTTCTACAAGCTGAGCGAGAAGCTGCTCATGGGTACGGGTGAACAGTATCATATGGTGAATCCGCTGATCTCAAAGTCTCAGGTATCTCGCGTACTATCGAAGAGGTCGACTTGACGATCGACACCTCGATTTGCGCGGTGAAACGAGTCGCGTTCGATGGCAAAGCCATTGCCGACATTTCAGCTCATATAGTACTCTCAGTGGAGACTATTGATGGAGATGCTTTCGTTTTTGACATCTCTGGTGCGCAGTTTGGGCAGTATAACCCTGTCCTTCCTCTCCAGTTCTTCATGGACCTGTACCGGAAGCCAGAGATCAAATTTGTCAGCAAGTTTGGCAGCGCCCACAGCAGGAACATTCAAATGATGGAAGCTATCCTGGAGGTCCCAGAGAAAGACGTCAATGCACTGGCTTTGCAAGCACACATGGCGAGAACGCTCAACGACTGCGTTGAAACATGGGAGGCGAAGCGCGAAATGAGTTTCAATGAGCTGCTGAACAGTCCGCAGTCCCGGTGGGGAAAGCTCACGAAAGACTTCTTCAGTGTCGCATATGACGCCACCATGAAGGGCTTGGACATCCTCTTTGAGCATGTCACTGAGGTGATGGACGTGAGGAAACTGATACAAGCGCTCGAGCCGGTCCCACTCATCCCCAGGCCTTCCGCGATCCTCGTTACGAACAATGTGGAGGGTTCCGCAATGTATCAGTTGTGGATAGCACAGCACAAAGCCCGAATCCAGACACAGCGCGGACCGATCTGGTGGGCTAAACACGAGCCAGAGCTGGAGAATGGCGGCGGCATCATCGTCCATCTTCACGAAGGCTCAGAGCCCGGCGAGGAGGCGATGATTGAAGCTGCAAGTGCTTTCTAGGAAGAATACTGCGGACATCCAGAGTGAAAGGACGAACTCGTCGCTAGAAGTCTGTAAGTCGGATCGAATGGAGGAGACAAGCATGAAGATCCACGGTTTGGATATACAGGAGCTGCTACGACCAGTTGCTCAGAGTTCATGCTTCCTAGCCGGACGCAGTCGCTGGCTGACATATGCGGGTGCCCACTGATGGATGATGTCCAACGAGCTTACTGAGCTCTGCCGCCGCCCCTGAAGATCGCGAGTTCTTACAGCAAAGTGCAGACGTACGTTTGCTTACAAAATGCAGAAGAGGGGAGACGCGAGGGAAGTAGTTAGAAGTCGAGCAACTTCGCAAAAGAAAACTTGCAGTATCTACGTCCTCATACTTTCTAGCAATTGACTGAAGCTGGAATATGTCACAGAACTCTAGACGCATCACGATAAAAAGTCGAACATAATCCTGAAGCGAAGCTGCGATGCTTCGTCGGCTCACTTAGCTCACTTGACAAGCATGTGCTAGCTCGCTCAATACTTGAGTGAATGAGCTCAGCATTTAGACCCAGACACTGACAATACCATGCGAAAACGTTCACATGCTGTATATATTGTCACATGCACACGGTTTCACCACGGTCTACTTCGATCTACCACGTTTGTTGAATTTAAGATCTTTCCAGACAGAACTCGCTTCGACCATCATATAGCTCACCTCACTATTGTTTCACATCATGGTAGACCATTCGAAGATCTGCACCACATGTGGTGCCACCGTTCCAGCAGCACGATTCATCATCTGCCAACAATGTGAAGAAGGCCGCGACGTCGACGGCGCCCGATCGACCACAAACTACTGCAGCCACCATTGCCTCGTATCCGACTACACTCACCCTAGCGAGTGCCTCGCACGCAACATTCGAAAGCATCTCTACCGTGCAGGAAGCATATTGCAACCAGTCTTCTATGCCTGGAGGCGAGCTTCGTGGCATCGAGAATTCGACCAAGTCGAGAACATCGATGGAACGCTCTACATTTCTCGTTTCTCAAGAAGTGTACGAAAAGAGAAGAAGATCGCTGTGTATCCGGGCCCCTTTACCATGTTTCTGAGTGCGATAGCAGGCAACAACCAGCAGCAAAAGGTCATATTGAGTTACATGGGATGCAACGACGCAACGCAAATGTCGTATCAGCTTGTGAAGAGCATGCTTGGTGGTAAGTGATACTTCTACGTTCATCACGTTGACTCGAGCTGACTCCTTGAGCCAGATATCACGACCAGCATAGAATGCGTATACTTGTGGCTTCCCAAAGGAAGTTACAAAGTCGTCGATAGGAGCCTTCCGGTCAGCGTTCTCCACGAAGTGCTCGCGATCGATGCAACAGACGGGAACTCGTACATCATCGATCTCTCCGGAGCACAGATCGGTCTGAGCCATCCAATCATACCACTGGATCAATACATGGAGCGTTTGAATCCGAGAATCGTCCAGATCTACAAGCACGAACGCTGTCTCGCCCGGGCGGACTATATGCTGAAGAAGGGACTCGGAAATGCGCAGCTTGACAGGATAGCTGCGACGCTGTTCCACATGAGCGAAGAGCTCAATTGCTTTGTCACCGAGATCGAGTCGAAGTTCAAGGAAACCCTCAGCGACGTGCTGCAATCCAAAGAGGAGGATTATAGTCGAAAGCGAAGAGATTATGAAGACATGATGACGCTCAGTCTACGGAACACATTCACCTTGCGAATGATCGACAAGCATCCTACGATTATTGCAGGGTCGTCGACGCTGGATCCGCGTTTGAAGAAGTTTCTGATTCCTCTATCGAAAGACTATTCCAGGAGAGAACTTGGTTCTGGCATTTACAAGCGGTATCTTGATCAAGAGCTGCCAGAGATGGCGATGGTAAGGATGCCTCAAGCTGAGCCCAGCGGTATCGAACAGCAGACTTTTGAGGCTGATGCGCAGGTGCCTGCTTCCGTGGAGGGGGATACCACAAGAACGTGCTGCCGACGATTCCAAAATTTGGGTTCGACCTTATCCTTCCTCAAAGCTCGTCTTTGCAAGAGAAAAGGCGTTGACGAGGCGAGTGGGTAGGACCGGCCTCTCGACCCAGCTCCAGATAGTCTTAATCGGATAGGCGATTTACTAGGGTGCCGGCTTGAGAGTTGTTCCCATTTTGCCTCCTTCGCCATGACAGTACTGCCAAACTCCATAAATATTCCAGACAGGGTACCAAGTAGCCCACAAAGTCAGTATTGCTCCCCCGAGTGCGACCAAAGACCACCAAAGCCAGCCAAAAGCGCACACTGCGTCTCCTTCTCTCTTCGGAATGCACAGGTACCACATCATCACAACCGCAATAGGTAGCCAGAATTTTCGCGATTGGAGATGCTCCCAGAAGCACATTCGAAATGGAGTCCCTGGTCGTCCAAGTGCAGCATTGGTTGCGAACTTTTGCATCGAACAGTGGAACGTCCAGAGGAAAGTAGCCAGAATCGCGACGAGGGCGAAGTCGCCGAAATGTACGTCCTCGAAGTAAATGCGGCCGTTGAGCCAAGGTGAGTCGATCGTTTCGCACCAGTCGCCGATGATGCATGATGTGGCCCAGCTGGGCAGTGCAGTGTACTCCATGGCGTTCTCGATGCCTCTGTTTGCTTTCAGTGGTCACCAGGAAGGAGGAGAACAAAACACTGAAGTATCGCGTAAAGAGCTTTGAGTAAGGACCATTCACTTCCAGGTGCTGACACTTCACTATCCCGGGAGGTGGTGGTCCAGTTCACTACCGAGCTCGTGACGTTGTCAGATAAGATAATCTGGTGTTGTGTTTGGGGTGCGAAGGAGGACAGCTTGAGAAGAACAGCCGACAGAGGCTTCAAATATTGTACCCATGGCCGTTCCATTTGGTTGGTCTCGGGCGCTGCGCTGCACGGGGTGCGAGTGTTGAGACACCCTCTTGGAATCCGGTTCATTATATAGACGTGATCATCAAAAACAGTCTCGCATAGAGCTTTTCGTCCAGGTTGTCTTCACTGACGCCTACGCCAACAGCCCGAATGGAACATGTCTTGCAGCCATAATCGATGGCCTCGCAAAGGGACTTTTGGTTCGATCTTCTGCTGTGTTCACCGGATCCCCATGATGCTGAATGCTTTTCCACCAACGCCTTGCTAAGCGACACCAAGACCAGCCTTACGCCGTAAACTCATGATTTTGCTTTCACGCCATCGTGCGATACCTCTCGAATAGTCCTCATTCGCAGATTCTCATGACTTCGATCATTCTCAGCCTTCAGCCTCTGCTGCTTCCTGCGGTCCCGTTCATCAGCCTCTCGCATCTCCAGCCCGGCCAACTCGATCTCACTCAACTCCTCTTTTCTGTTGTCTTTGCGTTTGCCACTTGAAGTGCTCGGTCTGCTGTTGTCCGCGACATCTTTCACCTGCTGTGCTGCCCAGTCTCGTGTCCTCTGCTCGGCAGTCGTCTGAGGCCCGCTGGGTGGTTTTGCGACCGGTGTCTCAGGAGAAGCCTTTGTTGCACCATCAGACGTCCTCGTCTTGGGTGGTCTCAGATCACTACTCCCATCATTCTGCGCAGTGGCCGTGTCATCGACAGCGGATTCTTCCTCGCCACCTCTGGTATTCTTCTTCCTTGGCCACAGACTAGGCAGCACAATCTGTTGGAACCGAGGCTCGACGCATCTATCATCAAACCATTGATGTATCCTGGCCTCGACTAACTGCGCGATCTTGGGTACATCCTGCAAACGACTTCTGCTGCCGATCAGCGAGTGTACGCTCAAGTCGAGTCTGTAGTCGTCCAGGAAGGTGAAAGTTAAAGTCGTGGGGCTTCGTCCTGTTGGGTTCAAAGGATGTCCCTCATTTGACTCCGTTTTTCCACCTGGAGTTTCCAAGCCCACACCACCTTCTTTCGTTGTCTGCTCAAATGGTCCAGGCTGGTTGCTGGGACTGAAACTGAGGCTCAGTGTCCCGCTGAACCTGACCACGCTTACAGATAACGCCACAGGTAGAACCATCACGAACGGCTTGGGATAGTTGAGCACCAGCTTGGTCTCAATGCCCAACGTGACCACATCACTCAAGTCCACATCCATCCTCGCCTGTAATCTCTCTCCCCGTTGTCCCGTAAGCTCTTTTAATGGGCTCCCATTCTCATCCACAGGTATTACACGACAATTACTGAATATAGGGAACTCATCTCCCAAGCTGATCTCCGTAACCCGGATATCATCGATGAAATCTGGCTTACTCGTCCCATTGAGCAGTTGTGTCAGACTGCCTAAGACAGCCTCATCTTCCTGCGCATCAGCTCGGAGCTGTGCGATGGTTTGTGCAATCAGCACATTGAACCAATCCAGACTCTCGGGCTGATGGCCTCGAACATTGTAGTATGTCTTCTCCAAAATCTTCTGCACAGTCAGTCCTCCATCAAGCCGAGGTTTCAGGATCGCAGGAGCCGAAGGACGTGGCCGAAGGGCTGTCGATGTGGAGAGGGCGCGTGCTCGGGAGAAAGAGAGGGTTCTGTTGCGGCGGGCTGCAGCGCGGGCGCTGGCTCTTTCGTCCGCGGAGGGCGCGTCGCCGAAAATGAAGAACTTGATGAAGATGAAGAGAATGAGAGCAAGAGTAAGTTGTCCGAGGAGGAAGCCCCAGAAGAAGGAGCCGGACGAAGGTGGTGGGTAGGCGTAGTATTGAGATTGCTGTGCTTCTGTATGGCCGTTAGTGCTTTTGCCTCTGCTCGGATGACAACAGGATTGGCAGTACGTTGGTAGGCCTGTGACTTGGCCTTGGACATGATGTGCAGCTACCAGCGCCGCCGGAACGGTAGGCAAGGTGGTACTTGAAGCATGGTGCAGGACTGGAGATGTGAAGAAGCACAAAATGATGCACGCGGGCACGAGATGACGTCTGCGGGCCAATGCCCTATGCACAATGCACGGAATGAGCTCCTTCTCTCCACGAATGATGAAGTGAATGATGATTTGGTAACATTGTTATTTGTCTCATTGACATCGACTTTTCATGTCGACGTGCTCGCTATCAACTCCATAAAGCGCCAGGTACGCCTCCCAACGCTCATGCGCCTAGCATTCATAGCGTACTATACAGAGTCATGTCCGACATTGCCCTCCCAGTCGCCAATATGCATTTCGAAAGCAGAAAACCAATACATGTCGCCCAGGCGCTGAACATGAAGTTCGGCAAGTGGGGCGTACAGACCAAGCAGCAGAAGCGAGAGACATCGATCAGTCGCTGTCGTCGCTACCGGCAGTCGCCGTCGACTTTCGCTTTTCCTTCTTGGCTGCCTTCTTTGCTTTGCGGGCGGCCTTCTCCTCTGGTGTCTCACCCTCGTGCTTTCGCTTCTTCTCCTTCTTGGCCTTCTTCTCGGCCTTCTCCTCGTCTTCGTCCTTTCCGGTGGCAGGATTGACAGCGTCGGCCATCTCAATGTCCTGTTTCGAAGGAAGCTCCTTGACCTTGCCAGTGATACCCTCCTTTGCTGGAGCGCCTTCTGCAGCCTGTTGTTCTGTGGTGCCCGAGGTGCCGTTGACGGCGTTCTGCTGGTTGAAGTCCTTGTACTCTTGCTTCCATTGGGCTGGGGTTTGCTCGTTAGTACGTCCATACTTGTCGAGTTTGCCACTCTCCTTCAGCTTCTTCTTCTCGGTTGCAACTGGACCCATGCCCCATCTTCTGGGGTAGAGGTCACGCTCCATGATGCAGCGCTTGACCTTGGCCACGACACCGTGATCGCATGATGAGAGCTCAACGGTGCTCATCTGTGCAATGGCAAGTGCAATAGCCTCGCCCTTTGTCGTCATGAGAACGACTTCCTCGTACACCTCGATACCGGCTTCATATCTAAGGAGACCAGGAATCATCAACTTCGCACCGTAGCAGACAGCATTGACGGCGCTGTCCTTGACCACAATACGCTTGTAGGTAGTGAGAAGAGTTTCGAGTGGCTTGATAACTCTGCGGAGGTACGACTCGTCGCGCTGGTTGTCGTAGAGCCATTGTGCGTCCAGGCAGTCGTGAAGGGTGACCATAGTGTCATCCTCCTTCATGGCTCCTGATCTTACACGACGCAGCTCTTGCATGTGGCCACCCACTCCGAGGAGGAGACCAAGATGCACACAGAGTGTTCGAATGTAGGTACCGGCCTCGCAGGAAACCCAGAATACAGCAAGCTGACGATCATTGTCGAACTCAAGCAACTTGCTCTCGTGAATCGTTCGAATACGCAACTGACGCTTGACGGCAGAGATGAGCGGTGGACGCTGGAAGAGCGCACCAGTCAACGTCTCCAACGCGCGCGCGAGCTGTGCCTCGCCTCCTGGCAGCTTGTCGTGCAGTCTCAGCACTGCCACATACTCCTTACCAGCACCCTGCTGACTCTTCACAAGTCTCGTGGCGCGATCGATACAGACGATGAGACATCCTGTGACCTTCGGATCAAGGGTTCCAGAGTGACCAGTGCGGTCAACGCGCAGCATGCGCTTGAGCCATGCTACGACTTCGTGCGAGGATGGGTTCGAGGGCTTATCGAGGTTGATGACACCGGACGAGATGTACGATTTGAGATCGCGCTTGAGGGGTGCGCAGCCGTTCGGGATGGGTGTGAAGTGGCCAGTTCGGACGAGGACTAAAAGTTGAGGTCAATATTCGCGTACACCACCTCGAGAAGCAAATCGCAAGTCTGTCGCGTGCCAATCGCCGCATTACACTCGTGAGAACTTACGTTGGTCCCAGTTCTTGAGCAGTAGAGGCCAGTCTGAGGTGTTGAGATTTGGCGCGACAGCCTCTGGCTTAATGATCTGCTCGTCCTCCTCTTCCACCTTCTTCACCTTCACCAACGACATGTTCGCGACTGTCTCCTTCTCTTTAAAATGTCCGGCTTGTACCAGTGGTGCCTACCGTAAAGCGGGTGCAATGCGATAGGTGATTCTGGTTATAGCCAATTTTGAGCGCAATGTGCAACTTGAAGCTTGAAGCTGCTCGGAAGTCTCTGGGGAAAATTATCTCGAGGAGCATTGGCCACTTTGCCAAGTTGTTGTTTGCCTCAGGCCACAACATCCAGTCTTCATGGCCATCGCTGACGACTCTTCCGCTTCAGCTCTTCCTTTGTCAGCGAGAGCGATAGTTTGGACGTTCTACGATGGCATGTTGCCGCCCAGCCTTCGCTTTATCCAGTCTCAGACGACTTCCGCTGGCAATGACCTTGAGCGTCGCATTTGTCATTTTGGGAGTCTCGGAAAATGGCTTGATGCCATCAGTCAGCCTCTCGGGCTGTCTGCTCTTCCCGTAATGCAGTTAAGTTGACAAGGTCCCACTCACTCGCAGCAGGATGATCACGGTTCGATGCTACAACTCTTCTCCTACAATCTTTCACCTGCATATACGAGTTCGAGGAATTCAAGCTCCAGGCCTTCTCGTGGCTCTCCTGCTGGGACACCCTCTGAGCCGGAACAAAGTCGACCGCTATAGTGCCGCTACAGCGCCTCTAAGTGGTCAATCGGAGAGCAGACCTGCCAAGAAGAGAATTCACCGCTTCACAGTGCAGCGGTGCGCTTTACAATCTGTCACCTGCATACACGAATTCAATCAGATCAAGCTCAAGGCCCTTCGTGGCTCTACTGCCAAAGAGCTGCCTTGAGTCAGCTGCCGAAAAGCTTGCAAATGCCCACGGAGCGAGATATAGCCTGCTGTCCCATCTCCGAATTCAGGTGACAGACTGTACAAGGGCGACAGAACAGGCTTAGCACATGACTGAAGCCAGTCAAGAAAGACTTAGTCGTCCTTAGAGAGAAGGGGTCCGTGCTCAGAAGCACCAGTAAAATTTACTGCAGCGCTTCAGTGCAGCGCAGCGACTCTGATGGCTTTTTTGCGGCTAGAAAGCTCTGGTGAGCTGACATATGTAGGCTGTCAAAACGCTTACCAAGGCCCTGTGTGAGAGCGCACTCTCAAGCAAGCAGCCAGCCAGGATGCATAAGAGTGACAATGGAAATGGAGATCGCACAACAGCTATCGAGGTTCTCAGTTGACGCTATACAGACAGGCTGCCGACCTTCAGATTGTTCGTGGGTCTTGACAGGCGCCAGATTACTCATCATAGCAAGCTACCGTATACAACTTGTCAGCAATACGGGCTTGGCAGCCAGCATGGTATGCAAGTGACACTACGTTGTATCTGCACAATCAAAATCGTGGTATACTGTAACTAGCTGATCTCCATGATTTACCGACTAGATACAACAGCGCTGACGATGTCATACACTAGTAGAGCTTAGATAAAGAAGCCCGCTGTTCGTACGACATGTGTGCACAGTAAGACAGCCACTTACAGGCAGCGGACAAGTACGCTGTTTCGGATTGTCAACGACCGTCGAAGAGCGACAATGGGAGGACACACTGACACGCGATTATGTCGACCCAGTCCGTCGGGAGAATCAATGGAATACTACGCAGAAACAGCGAAATGTGCCCGTTGGTCTGGGCCCTGCCAATATTGTTGAGCAGATACAGGCAACTGAAGTGATAGACCGTATTTAAGTGCCGCGGCGCAGATGTTTCGCATCAAGAGTTGTTCGAGTCGAAGACCTCCCACCCGCCCTTCCAATACGTGAGAGTCATACACGGTCAACCAATTCTTCCTCTCGAGCCACATCACACGCCCGGAACGATCTTGCCACTACATCAAGATGGTCAATTTCAACCACGTTCTCACCTTCGCTACCCTCCTGGCCTTCCCTACAACACTTCTGGCCGACGACCAGTGTCCCAGCGCTGCGGGCGTAGCTTACGTGTACTTCAATAACGACAAGAACTGCAACCCCAACACCCCACACACCGAGAGAAGATGGTCTGGCTTCAACGATCAGCCAAATTTCGCATGCTGGAATCTTGACGCCGCGCACGGCACTGTGGGCAGTGTCTACAAATCCAAATCCGGGGGCAGGTGTTCGGTCAGATTTTATACAGATAGGAATTGCAAAGACTACCTAGATGGGCACTCAATTTCGCAAGAGGGTTGCATGGCATTGCCGCCAGGGGCGAAAAGTTTTGATGCAGGTTGTAATCTCCCGACTCCTCCTTGTCAGGAGTGAATGGCTAGGGCAGCATTTGCTTATGTTGTCGTGAGTGTGGTTGGATACAGGTGTATGCAGACGTTCACGGAATATCAGCCTCTGTTAAGAGTTTGCAAAACTGGAGCACCGTGAATAGACTATGCGTCATTGCTCATATGTCTTGATCGTTTTGGCAGCTCGTCCTTCGATTCGGGCAGAAACAAACGAGATCTGCATGTACCGGTCTTCGATCGCGTCTCCGTCCGCACAGAGCTTGTTATTTACTTTTGCCGGAAGTCTCTTCTTCGGTCTTCGACGGCTACAAGCGTGCCGGCCTTTGCAGTGTTGGCGTAGTAGTAGTCCTAGCGGCTTGAGTCAGCTCTGCAATCGTCTGCTGTGGTTGTGGAATCCGTTGACGAAAGCTCACCTGTTGGTTCCAGTCGGAGGCTATGACTTACAGACTGCGTTCCTATGCTTCCTCGTATAGTCGCTCCTGGAGTTCTTCAGCACAAATCCCGACTCGGCTGGCACGTATCTTGGGCCCAAAATGCTGCCTCAGGCACTTGCCGAGGCTTGCTCTTGCGGAATTGACATCACATTCCAGATCGAGCCACGGGGCTGAGAAGGAGAGATGGGCACGCGGATTTGATGCCATTTCCTGTGTCCTTTACAATGCGAAGATAGGACAATCATGTCTCTCCTCGCACCAGTCAAGGTCAAGCGCACCGCTGTCAATGGTCAGAATCCCATACTTTACGACAACCAGCCTGCTAGTGAGATCTTCGCCCCAGGGCAAGCATATCTCGGCCGACAGACTCTTCCGCCAGATAACAAATGGTCAAATGGTGCACGATCTTTCATGGCACCGATATCGCACTACCATCTCTTGCAAACTGAGACCTTTTATGTCGAGTCTGGCAGCGGAATCTGGTACGCCTATGGCAAGGAAATTCCTCTGACCGCAGGCCAAAATATCACAATTCCGCGCTTCACTGCTCACACGTTTGCCAACGCGCCTGGAAGCACGAAACCACTTGTCGTGCTTTACAAGTTTGACGCACAGATGTATGAGATGGAGAGACGATTTTTCGCAAATACGCTCACGTATCTGGATGATTGCCGAGTACAGAGCGTCGAGCCGAGTGTCTTGCAGCTGTGCATATTTCTGAGCGATGCGTGGATGCCTCCTGATATTGTTCCTGTGCCTAGGATTTTGGGAGACTGGGCCGGATGCTTCGTGAACGCTTGCTTCATGTGGATATGTGCGTTCGTCGGGAAAGTGTTGTATGGATACAAAAGCTCGTATGAGGAGTATTATACCAGCGGAGACGTTGGTGGTTCCGTCTACGAGGGCAAGAAGAGTGCGTGAGACGGTGAGGGTATAATCTAGGCCAGTATCCTGCATTATGAAGGACACGAATGATCCTGCATCGAATGTCTGGTCAAGAAAGACCAACAGCTCTTCGCATAGCAATTATTGTGGGTTCGGCGTTGCTGGCAGCTCCCTGGGCGCCAGCTTCTGCAATCGCGTCAAGATCATCGTTTTCCATAATGTCCGCGTATCGTTCGCGGATCGGCTTAACCAGGCTGTTCACGGCTTCAGCAGCGCGATCTTTGACAATTCGCAGGCTCAGATTCTCCATCTCCTTGGCCAAGTCCTCCTGACTGCCAGCTGATGTCGTGTCGTACCCAGAGGCGTAGTAAATCAAGTCTATGAGGTTGCTCACTCCAGGTCTAACTTGAGGATTGTAGCTTATTCCCGATAATGAATCAGTCACGGCCGACTTTAGCTTTTGCTTGATGGCTTCCTCAGAATCCGTAAGCAAGATTCTTGACTTTGGATTCGGATGTGACTTTGACATTTTTGATGCTGGGTCGCTCAATGACATGACTCTTTTGGCGGGACTAATGAGAGTCTCCGGCGGGGTGAGAATGCTGGAGCCGTACTGATGGTTGAAGCCATTGGCCACTTCACGGGCAAACTCCAGATGCTGTGCTTGATCGTGACCTACAGGCACATGTGTCGTACCATGCACTAGCACGTCAGCAGCTTGAAGGACTGGGTAGGAAAACAAGCCGAGCTTCAGTCGTTCGTTTCCATCTTTTTCATTAGAAGTCTTGTCTTTCCACTGGGTCATGCGACTCAGATAACCTGTCGAAGCCTGACACGAGAGGATCCACATCAGTTCTGAGTGCGCTGGCACGCTGCTTTGATGGAAGATGATACTGCGCTCGGGGTCAAGCCCAATGGCCAGCAGCATGGCCAGCGACTCCTTCTTCCACTGTCGGAGCTGCGCTGGATCTTGCCGAATTGTGATGGCATGGAGGTCGACGAGCGAGTATATTAATTTTGTCGACTCCTCTGCTTCATCCTGTAGTCTGGCCCATTGTCGCAGAGCTCCCAGGTAGTTGCCCAGGTGCGGCACGCCCGTGGGCTGTATTCCAGAGAATATGACCTTTTTTGGCAGCTTCTCCTCCGCGTCGCTGCTTGTCGACCAAAAACATCTTGCGTCAGCGCGACGCTCACCTTGTCGCAATCCTTCAGAAACTCGGACGTGGTATCTTGCAATTCTGCAAGACGGTCGCAGTACTGAGAACATCAAGAATGATGAGGTGTGGTAAAGTACGAAGGCGGAAGGAGGTCGTGAGTGCGGAATCGGACAAGCCGGTAGAAGCTCTCAAGAAAGTTTGACTTCCTGCTCTGCCAGAATCGCATTTCGACTGTCCCCACGAACGTCGTGTCACCCACATTGCAGTATCCTGCAACACAGTCGCCAATATGGCGACCATGCACTCGAGCATCCGACCCAACACGTATCTCTTCTTGCGACTGCCTAGTGAGATGCTGAAACTGGTCGAGATCAAGGTTAACACGTAGGTCATGTCTTCTCGCGCTTTCGAGCCACGTCCGACGATTCGACGACTCCTGTCCGCCATACACGATACTGAGAATGGCACAGGATCATCGAGGTTGGCAAGCTAGGCTCTTTTCCCTCGAATCTACTACTCGGTCGCCCATACCACCACACGTATGAGATACTCGAGAAAAGAGACGGAGAGGCGTATTCCAGATTGAGAATTGTGCCGCAGGCAGAATTGAATGCTGAAGCAGGCTTGGAGGAGCCTTCACCTTTGGAGTCAAGAGCCGAGCCAGGAACGCCCAATGGGACAACCAGCCTACCCGATGGCTACGAGCTGCTCGGTGAAGATGGGTCAATACTGATGAAGAACAACCGATTGACGGTCGACGATGCGACACGACAGACGCTCACACATGCTGAGATCGAGGATCTGAAGAAGTCGGCGGGTGCAAAGGAGGTCATTGAGAAGATTTTAGCCAGCCACACTGGGCTGGATGAGAAGACAGTCTTCTCGAAAGCGAAATACATGCTGCGCAAGAACAAGAAGTACCTGAAGAGGTTCACGGTGTTGCCAATGGACCTTGGGAACTTGATCGACTACATCACGGACAAAGAGCCGCCTCGGATCATGGACATGCGCGAAGAAGCGCTAGGCTTGATCACTGCCTGGAGTCATGCGCACTATAGCGGAACCGATGGGCTTCCGGACCAGAAAGACGACGGCACGGCGTACGGACGATGGCTCGTCGCTGAAGACACTGGAGGTTTGATCGTGGCAGCTTTGGCAGAACGAATGGGCATTCTCTACCCACAGCAGTCGAAGGAATCACCGAAAGACATCGCGGAGCAGACCGAGGTTACGAATGGGAACGCAGAGAAGTCGAGCGACGCACCAGCAGCGATTAAGAGTCAAACTGTACATCGCGACTATCCTACACCTGCATCATCGAATTCCATAACGTTGGTGCACCCTGCGGTCCAACCCAATGTCTCGATACTAAAATATTTCGGTTACGACACAAGCAACCCCACAGGCTCTCCCGAACAAGCTGAACACCCTTTGCACACCCACTTCAAGTCATTGTCCTGGCTACAGCTATTGCAGCCTGAAGAAGATTCTTTGTATACAGAGCCAGAACGCCAATCAGAAGAAGTGCTCGCGTCGTGGAAAAGTGGGAAACGAGGCACGTATTTCAAGAAGCGTCGGCGATGGGAACGATGCAAGTCAATCGTGGACGAGACCAGACAAGGAGAGTTTGATGGGCTCGTGGTAGCATCACCGATGGACCCAATCAGCATTCTCGAGCATGGTGTGCCTCTAATACGTGGCGGCGGACATCTAGTCATGTACAGCCCGACCATCGAGCCTCTCGTGCAGGTCATCGATCTCTACTCCAAAGAGCGACGAGCGGCGTACATTGCGCACCTCGCCAGAGACGAGCTGCCAGATGCAGAGGACTTTCCGGTGGACCCGCGCCTTCTCCTTGCTCCATCAATACAGACAAGTCGCGTGCGAGATTGGCAGGTTTTACCTGGCAGGACGCATCCTCTCATGACCAGTAGAGGCGGAGCAGAAGGCTACGTCCTCACCGCCAGGAGGGTGATTCCTCTTGCTGGCGGCGTTGATGCGAGAGGCAATTTCTACGGAAAGAAGCGCAAGACGAATGCAGTAACCTCGTCTGCCACTGCTTCTGGCACAACTGAGGCAGTCAATACAGCATCAGTGGATGCTCTCGTAGAAGCCACTGCGGCCGCGCCTACACCAGCATAGTCTGGGTAGGTAGAGTCCAGAACTGGCGAACGGTGTGTGTCAACCAGTTGGGTGGATTGGGTCGGCCGACATGACCAGCGCAGAGTATTCTACTGGCTTGGTTACTATCGATATGATGTTTGGTCTCTCGACCAGTGTCAAAGTAAAACGAGACCGGAGCACTAGGCGCTTAGGACGGCAGGACAACGAGATGTCTCGCTCATGAGAGCGCCATAATGTAGCGTTGTAGCTGTCCTACGCGACAGCTTCCTGCTAACTCACCTGATTACTGAAAATACAACAAGCGGCCGAGCATATGAAGCAGATTGAGCCGCGAACTTGGTCCGGAATACTTGATCAAGACGCAATGGTCCACTCTTGTTCAAAGGTTCCGGAATCCGAGTTCTCAAACGAGACACTCAGACGTTGCGAATTCTTCTTTGTTGATTGTGAAATCTGCAAGTAAAACACTGCGATTGCTGTTCATCCTTACGCTGCCTGCGATGATCATGCACACCGACTTCGTGGTGTGAGCTATCCGCGCAGCGTGAGCATGAACGTAGGACAGCCGCTGCACACTACAGAGCAGCTGGGATTCCCTTAGTATGGCGTAGCCAAGCATGTACCTGACGCTAATCTCAGACCAGTCTCGCGTGAAGTCAAGGACAGGGAGCATTATACATTTAAGGGCATCAGACTACGAAGTGCTATGAGCACACGATTGCCACTGCAGGAATGTGTCAACTGCTAAAAAAAATCCAAGCAGAGTTTCAGAACAGCAGCGTATACCTTGCTATACTAATATTGGCGCTCGTAATTCTAGGCCCGCATATCTCCCGCGTCCAGGGGAAGGCCAATATATGGAACGCTGACCGGGGAGGCATCGAATTGTCTGGAAAGCTTGTAGCCCAGGAGACTTCCTATTTAAGTGCCTGCTTAACGTTGTCCTGACGCTTTAAGCCCTTTAACGCCACCAAGCGATCACAAACCACAGGCCTCTCTCCCACCAGAGCACGAATCAGGTCAACATGCGCGCCTCAACTCTCCTGGTCGGCGGCATCGCTACTCTGGCAAACGCATACCACAAACCTCAAGACAAACCAACATGGGGCGCACTTCTAACCCCAAACGGCGACCTACCCGTCACGCGAGGGCAACCTTTTGACATCACCTGGAACCCAAAGTACTCTGATCCAAACTATGATGCTTCTGGACAGACCGTGAGCTTGGTTCTCTGTCGCGGAAACTCCAACACTTGTAACCCGGACACAACAGCTATTGTGGAAGGCGTCAAGGCAACAGACAACAAGTGGACGTGGAATGTGCCTTGCGATTTGCCTGCTGGAGAGAAGAATACGGATTCGGGCTATGGCATGTTGATTATTGTGGATCAGGATGGCCAGTTTCAGTATTCGACGCAGTTCTCGGTGTTGCAGGGTGATACTTGCCCATAGGGTGGTTCTACAGGTGGTTTGGCAGAAGGATGGTCTGATGGTTCTTTGATAGCTTGAAGAAGGACCATTGAGTAGCGTCGTCGACAGTGTGAGACGTCACGGATCGTCTTATCAGCGTATGCGATGATGTTCAGAAGACATATTGTCATTGGTATTTCAGCGAGCATCAATTGTGTATGCCAGAAGGTTGATTCCAGGCACGGCTTATGAACACAGCAGTCTTGACCGCAGGTCGTCAACCCGCATGGATCTTTCATCTTGACATTCAGGAGGTTCTGAAGGGTTGACATCGTTGCTACGATAGCTGGCCGCATTCGGCAGTGTAGCAATCTTAGAGTACCAACACGGATTTGCATAATGAACGGACCCACAAACCAAGTCACCTGAGCCGAGAACAGATATAGGACTTGAGCTGAAGGTTCTAAGCAGAGTCGCGGCAGATGTAGCCGCGACAGCTCTACTGGTTTCCCTTTTCGTTTTACTGAGCAGGATAGGCATTCATATAATTACATTGTGACCCAACGGGCAATAGGAAATATCTAAAGGCGACTTCTTCGCGCCGATGGTCTAGTGGTTAGGATTGCTGCCTTCCAAGCAGCAGGGGGGGGTTCGATTCCCTCTCGGCGCAGATCTTTTTGCCAGGAGAAAGCATAGCTGCAATAATTAGGACGATCGGACTTGGTTTCGTTGAGATATGGCGAGGTGAAGTGAACTACTACAGCACAAATTTTTTCCTTTTGTGGGTGAGATCTTGCTATGTTGAGTGCGTGCGGTCGTTCTTCGAGATCAGCTCTATTGGGTCTGCCATTTCTGTTGTTGCTGCAGTGCTGTGGGAAACAAAATCGTGAGGTGAAGGTGGTTGTCGATGGTATGGTGACTCAGGACGGATTGTATCAGCATGCCGAGCACAGCAGTCCGTTCTTTGATCACGCTTCGTCTTTGTTTTCTTACGAGAAAGACAGAGTGCTGGCTCACGAACTGCGTGGACTGCCATGCCAGATCACAGGGCCTTTTTACACTTTTGCAAAACGTACATGTCTATGTTGGTTACAAGCCTATGACTGCAAATCACTGAGAACCCTCTCAGCAATGGCCAATATCTTCTCCTCCTGTAATCGCTGTCCAGTCAATTGCAGGCTCACTGGCAAGCCATGCGATACCTCAGGATCGTACTCTCGCTGCGTCTGAGCATCAATATCGTTGTGGGCCTGGACACTAGCATCTACCACGTCTTTCGATTTGTCCACAGTGATGCCTGTAGCGAAAGACACCGCACTATAATCCAGAATATTGAAAACGCCGGTGTAGCCAACATGTCTAAACTGCCCATTCTTTGGCGAAGCGTAAGGAGTTGTGGGACCCAGAATGGCATCTAGACCTCCAGCAGCATTCCATCGATCCAGATAACGCTTCGCGAGAGCTGTTCTCTGCTTCTGCAGTTGCCACAGATCGTATGTTCCGATTTCCTTGGCTTGCTTGTAGGGCTCCATTTCAGGTCTGACGGGCTCTCCGACTGGCTCAAGGATCTTCTCTACAGATTTACCGCCGTCAGCAACGAAGAATCTTCCCAGGAGCTCGACTGCCTCAGGGTGATCCTCAGCAGTCCAGTCAATGACCTCGTATCCTTTCGCTTTGAGCTTCTCGGAAACTTCTTTCAATGCCCGTGCTACAGGCGGCGTTGGTCTAACCAGGCCGTTGTCCCAAAGCACTGCAATCTTCGGCTTCGCTTTGATCTCGACCTGTCTCCAAGGTATTTCGATACACTTCGGATCTTTGGTCCAAGGTTGAGTCCCGACGACAGTCTCAGCATACAGACGAAGATCTGCCAAACTTCTCGCCATGGGTCCATGCACACTGGCAACAGCTTCTTGCCCAGCTAGACCAGATCGCGCATCAAAATGAGGGAATCGTCCGAAGGATGGCTTGAGCGTGAAGGTGCCTGTACAAGCAGCTGGGATGCGCAGAGATCCGCCGATATCTGTTCCTACACCCAAAGCAGACCCATTCATTGCCAGAAGTGCAGATTCTCCACCGCTTGAACCACCTGATGTAGTCTTGCGATTCCGAGGATTGACTGTGCGGTCGTAGCAGTTGTTGACTGTTTCGGCAATCATCATGGCAGTCGGTACATTGGTCTTCACATATGGAACAGCACCTATAGACTTCAGAGTGGTGATGATCGTGCTGTCTTGTTGCATTGGCTCTTCAGCCCAGCTACAGAAACCCACAGAGGAAGGGTAGCCTTTGATGTTGAAGTTGTCCTTGATGGAGACTGGCAATCCGTGCAATGGGCCTGTCACTTTTCCAGTCTTCTGGAACTCTGCATCGAGCTCTTTTGCGCGCTGCAAGGCATCATTGAACATGATGACAGTAAGGCAATTCGTCTGATCATCTCAGTCACCGAAGCATCTTGTGGCATTCTCACAACATACCAATTGATGAGCAATAGCAGCCCGTTTGCAAAACGCCCTAGTCACATCTTCTGCCTTCCATTCTCCTAGTGCGATCTTTGCAACAATCTCAGTCGCCAGTGAGTCGGTGATGGCCAATTCCTGCTGGTCCAAAATGCCACACGCTGCAGGTATTCCAGTAACGTCAGGAATATCATTCCCGGGTAATTGGTCCTGAGGGATCTTCCATTCTGTTGGTATATCGTCTACGACTTTTTGTCGAGCTCTCTGAGCGATTGTTTCCCACTGAGATGACATTGTGATGCTGTCGTGTTATCGCACAGAAATGGGTGGAAAGGGATGTAGGTATACGAATGCTGCGAAGCTATGATATTACAAGGAAGTTGAGGCAGTCGCTACTTTACCTGCATGTTACTAGCCGCTTCATTTAGCTCTGAGTTGGCCGTAAGCGATGATGCTGTGGCCTACACGAAGAGGGGCGGCGGAGGGAGGCTTGAACCGGGAATCGGCGTTGGCCTATCGATCTTGGCAAGGCACGCCGATATCGTTGCTACGGCAGGCTGTAGCGATTACTGTCAGCTAACACGCGCTTCACTTGGGACTGCTCAGTAGTTGACATCTACACGTCGACAAGTACCGCCACCATCATGAGCTAAAAAGATAGCTAAAGGCAAATGCACACCCACAAGTCAATATGCCAAACCCAGAAGATCAAGATCTCGCCACCAAAACCTCAACGCTCTCCATCATCCCATCCCTCCACAGTCTCCTGCTCCTCTCAGACTCTGCCCTCCCACTAGGTTCCTTCGCGTTCAGTTCCGGTCTAGAATCTTTCCTCGCACACCACAACATCTCAGGGCCAAAATCCTCCACGAACATAAAGCTCTCAGCCTTCGACACATTTCTCGAGCAATCTCTCCACAACATTGCATCAACTTCACTCCCATACGTACTCACAGCCTACCATGATCCTTCGAAGCTCCAAGACTTGGATAACGACATGGACGCCAGTACGCCTTGTACTGTAGCTCGCCGAGCTTCTGTTTCGCAAGGTCGGGCCATACTGGGCATCTGGGAGAGAGCATTGTCACTTTCTTGTGATCCGAATAGTTTCGCAGCGAAAGAAGTGATGAGCTTTGCTGTTCAGATGAAAGACAACGTCCCAGACACCTTTGGACTGCAATTACAAGCGCACTTCGCACCTCTCTTTGGCGCAGTCGCTAATGCATTGGATCTTGGGGCCCATGATACTGCATACCTGTTCTTGCTCAATCATGCAAAAGCTGTTTTGTCAGCTGCAGTTCGAGCAAGTGTCATGGGACCTTATCAGAGCCAAGCAGTACTTGCGAGTGTGAAGCTGCAGGACATCATTCGAACATGCACACACTGCTATTCAAAGATGGAGCACGATGATGCAGTGGTCACTGTTCCCACGATGGATCTTTGGATGGGGAGGCACGAATTACTGTATTCGAGGATCTTCAATTCATGATGCGTTGCCATGTACGGCCTACAATAATGCTACCTGGGTATCTGGGGAAATGCCAATCAAAAATTGGATGCTGGAGAAGCAAATAGGAGCTCATCAACCGATCTTCACTGGAACGTGGCTCTTCGGTTTCGTCTTGCTGCCGAATCTCGCGGGACCGAGACCAGACCGGATCTCGTCGAGCTGCTCCATGCCATTCTTTGGCGCGCCTCTCCTAACCCTCTGGCCATACTTGCCAGCCTTGTTGTGCGAGCTGAGGAAGTCGTCCATCATCCCGTCGAAGTCGGACCGCACCAGCTTGGGCGCCTCTTCATCATTGGCACGCGAGTAGCTGGAGATCCCACTTACGCCACTCATGCCAGAAGCAGTGCTGTACGCCTTGCTCACACGAGAAGCAGAGGACATACCAGTCATGCCGGTCATGCCCGATGCCATCGATTGCGTGTCAGCATTGTACACGTCCTCTTCATCCTCGGGGAACTCGGCCAGACTGTAGTCGTTCTCCATCTTGTCGAAGCGTTCATCGAGCGTTCGTAGAGCATCTTTCCGGACGAGAGCTGACGAGGACATGGAGTATGTGCTCGGGTTGGTCATGGCGCCTTTCCTCTTCTTGTGCCTGCCGCTAGCAAGGGAAGAGATCAAGGAAGCGTTGTTGAAGGAAGGTTCTGGTGCTTCAGCTTTCGCTGCCTTTTTGGTAGCTTTGTGCTCTTTCATGAAATCCCAACCGCCAGCTGCCGGGTCTGCTGTGGGCTGAGCCTGCGGATCTTCGGGGGGCAGAGCAGTTTCTCCATCTCCCAACTCCACTCCATCGGGCAGCCGTAGTTCGCGGGGCATTTCTCGCGGACTGGCAGGCGCTTTTATGGTATCGTCAGTCTCCCAGCCATCGTCATCAAATGACTGCTCCACTGCTCCCTCCCACTCATCCCTCTCAACCTCATATCCGTCTCTTGTGAGCTCGCCAAAGATGTCCTCATCGTCATCCACATACTCCTCATCTTCCAGTGCCTCGAGAACTTCCCGCAATCGTGGGTCCATGTCAGGCTGGAAGCCTGCTATGTCGTCCGGCACATCCTGCTGATCTTGGTACGTTCGCTTCGTCACAAACTCGCTGGGAAGAATCTCCTCGGGGAACAGACTGCGTGCAATGCTGCTCGTTGTGCTACTCGCAACACTGCTCGCGTCGTCCAAGTGCAGACTGTCTGCCAGCATGTCCTCCAACTTCTGCTTGCCTTTCTTCTTGTCATCTGGCTGCTTCGCTTCAACCCATTGACTGCCCATTCCGCCCAGGTCTCGCATATGTTGCATATAGTCGTATTGGGTATCGTCGTAGAAGACTCCGTGCTGTGCTGCTTCTCCTTCGTTCTTCCTCACATTGTCGCCAAATTCACGTTCCAACTCTCCTCGCTGCTTCGTCTTCTGTGACCTGTACGATTTGAACGAAGCGCCCGAATACACGGAGCCTGCAGCGGAATAGGCATAGTCGTCTTCTGTGGGCCGCCGTGACTGCCCTCTTTCCACGAGGACCATGGATGGAACATTTTCGTCGTGGATAAGCGGGTCGTTTTGGGCACGATGGACCAAGTCGAGTTTGATCGCATTCTGCTTGGAGAAGGGGCGCTGGCGAGGCATTTTGGGTGATTCCGCGTTCAAATCGTCTTGGTGAATGATCTTGGGAAGTTCTGTCCAAAAAACTGAGAAGTTAATCAAATGCTTGGCGTGCCGCCCATCAAAGTTGGCGCGTCAAAAAGCGCCCCGCCATGCGTCACAGGGTCGCTTATCAAATCATGTGAAGAAGTTAAACTGCGGTGCTTCTTCTCTCTGCTCCTCCTCTCCTTCACACAACCATACCAGATTGTGATTGCCCAACATGGTCTTAGCAAAGAGCAAGAATGCCGTCGGGCTCGGCAACAGCCTTATGAACGACCGCTTCGGGAAGGGCAAGAACACGAACATGCACAAGGGCAGTGCGCGGCAAAAGAATGACGGCAGTATTGTGCGCAAGGACCAGAATGGAGTCGAATATGTCACCAACTCGCGGAAGGAGGCTGAGTGGGTCAAGATGCGCTCGGTCACAGAGCAAGGCGCTCTCGACGAGTTCTTGAGCACGGCAGAATTGGCTGGCACAGACTTTACGGCGGAGAAGTTAAACAACGTCAAGATCATCCACACCGACCAAAAGAATCCATACCTGCTGAGTGCGGCGGAGGAGAGAGGTGTGCTGAGAAAGCAGAATGCCAAGCGGGCACGCTTGACAGTTCCGCGACGACCAAAATGGGACAAGGACACCACCGCAATGGAATTGGATGCGCGCGAGAGGGAAAGCCTGCTGGAATGGAGACGAGGACTGGCCGAGGTCCAGGAAGTCGACGATTTACTCATGACACCTTTTGAGCGGAATTTGGAAGTGTGGCGGCAGCTGTGGCGCGTTGTGGAACGATCAGACTTGGTCGTTCAAATTGTGGATGCGCGAAACCCGTTACTGTATCGCTGCGAGGATCTCGAAAAATACGTGAAAGAGCTGGACGGTGGAAAGAAGAGGAACTTGTTGTTGATCAACAAGGCAGATATGATGACACTTGAGCAGAGGATATTATGGGCAGAGTACTTCCATGCCAAGGGAATTGCTTTCCGCTTCTTCTCGGCTGAATTGGCAAAGGAGATGAACGAGGCCAGAGCTGGCTCAGAAGGAGAAGAGAGCTCGGATGCAGAAGAAGAGGATGATGACTCTTCTAATGAGCTAGATGAGGATGACGTCGAAGAAGAGATTGACCCAGAGGCCGATATCGACGAGCTCGCAAAGCAAGCACAGAAGATAAGGGTGCAAGATCAACAAGATGACGAGGAGGAATGGTCAGATGAGGAAAGTGTGGACGAACCATACCCGATCCCTGAGCCGCCGCAACAGCAGATGTCCATTGAGGAACAGACGCGCATCTTGACCACAGACGATCTCGAAGCACTCTTTCTACAACACTCACCAGCGACACCGAAAGACAAGGATGCTGTGACACGGAAGACAGCCATTGGTCTTGTAGGATATCCGAACGTGGGAAAGTCGTCTACAATCAACGCCCTCCTTGGCGCGAAGAAAGTTTCAGTTTCCGCCACGCCTGGAAAAACGAAGCACTTTCAGACTCTTCACTTATCCGACAAAGTGATACTATGTGATTGTCCGGGTCTCGTGTTCCCCAACTTCGCCACAACGAAAGCAGAGCTCGTTCTCGCTGGTGTTCTGCCAATTGATCAACTCCGAGAGTACACAGGACCTGCTGGACTTTTGGCACAGCGCATCCCTCAGCATTACCTGGAAGCGCTATATGGTATGAAAATAATAACAAGACCATTGGAAGAAGGAGGAACTGGACTGCAGACGGGTGAGGAAGTTCTTCGATCTTTCGCGAGGGCTCGAGGATTCTGGACGCAAGGTCTTGGACAACCTGACGAAGCTCGCGCCGCACGGACAGTATTGAAGGACTACGTGAAGGGGAAGCTTCTGTTCTGTCACCCGCCACCGGAGCCACAAATGGACCCCAAGCACTTCAACCGCGAGCTATACGACTTAGCCCATCTGCCGCAAAAGCGCCGAGCACGACTGGCAGCACAGGACATCACATCCATCGCCGGCACCGAAGACGTATCTTTGATGGACGACGCCAGTGAGCTGTCTTCTATGCCTCACGTGATGGGCAAGAAGGGTGCTGGCCTCGACAAGGAGTTCTTCAAAGCTGGACAAGGTAGCGGGAATGTCGTGAGGCCTTTCCACTACAAGTACTCACAGCAAGGGAAAAAAATGTCAGGAAGAAAACTGAAGGAGATGACGGCGCTGGAGAACAATATTGACCCAGCAGATCTCAAATTGAGCAAGAAGCATGGCAAGGCAAACAAGAGAGCACAAAAGAAGGTCAGAGCGCCTGGTGTAGCTGCGTATGATGAGGGACATGCTGGTTAGATCAGGATATGCGATGTAATGAACAAGTAGGACGTCAATGACAAAGTAGAATCAGCTTTTGCATAGGCGTAGCACTGGGAGCAAATGTGGAAGTACGTCATTGCAGGCTAGTTTCATACCGCTTTCTCTATTTATAACAACTCATTGCACCGTATTACAGTCATGCCCAAGCTTCCGTTTCACAAACCCCTAATTCAAACAATTTTCCTAGTCGACCACAACCCTGTGAACAAGAGCCTAACAGCACAATTTCCTCAACTCCGTCCTTAGAATCTTGCCAGTGATCGACTTGGGCAACGACTCAACAAACTTGACTTCCAGCGTCGAGACCTTGTAACTAGCAAGCTGGCCTCTCAAACGCAATTGTATCTCCTCCGATGTGACTTGCGGGTGTGCACGAACCACGAAAGCAACAGGATGCTCGTTCGTGTCGGTTCCGTGACCCACAACTCCTACATCTGCGATGTCCGGAGAGGATAAGAGAGCGTTCTCGAGTTCGGTAGGAGAGACTTGGAAGCCGTTCACTTTGATCAAGTCTTTGCAGCGATCCACTAGGTAGACTTTGCCGTCGATGATGTAGCCCACGTCTCCTGTCTTGAGCCAACCATTTTCGAATACATCGACGGTAGCTTGTGGGTTTCCAAGATACTTGGTCATGAGCATAGGGCCTCGGACGAGAAGTTCTCCCGTTTGCTGGCCTTCGAAGCTTTTGAAGCCTTCGCGCTCTACGACGCGAATCTCATAGCCATTGATTGGACGACCAATGGAGTTTGTGGTGTCGTGCTCACCGTACTTGAATGTTGTGAACCAACCGCCTTCTGTCATACCGTAGACTTGGGTGACTCGTGATGGACCGTTGGGGTTATTGTCGTAGATGGCATCGAGGCGACTCTTGAGTTCGGGGACGAGAGGTGCGCCGCCTGAGTAGATGTTTCGAAGGGATTGGATCTGGGAGTGGGATCTCGAGTCCTCCACGAGTTTCAGGATGAGGGGTGGAGGTGCGAAGGTTTCGGTGATGTTGTAGTCCTGGATCGCCTTAGGGAATGCTGATGGGTGGAAGCGCTTCATGTAGTAGGTCGGCTGACCAAGGCGCAGACTATTGATGACCATTTCTCCCGTGCTAAATGCATGGAATATTGGAGTGCAGAACAGGCGTCGAACTTGATATGGCTTCGCCTCGTGATTGTCTTCCGTAGCGGCGGCCTCGAGAACGAGCGACTTGTGAGTCCAAGCGGCCATCTTTGGTAGGCCAGTAGTTCCAGATGTGCTGAACAGGGATGCGATGGAGTTGGGGTCGATCTGATCGATTGCATCGTGAAACTTAGCGGCGCTGATCGGTCGTTGCAGCTCGTGGAGGTACCGGTATCTATGCGGCACTGCATCGCCTCCTTGGCTTCGACGTACTGCGCAGATGTTCTGCCCCGCTGCTGTTCGTGACTCAAGGAGGTCCGAGAAGAGAATGATCTCAATGTTGGTGTCTTGAACCGCGTTGCGGACTTTTTCGAGTTGCTCCTCTCCCGCAATCACATATTTGGTTTCCGATACCATAAAGTGATGCTTCAATTCAGGCGTTGAGTACGCTGGATTGACTCCCGTCCATCGACATTGCGATGTCCAAACACCCATACAGATGACAGGATATGTGATGTCGTTTGGAACCGCAAGACAGACGGTAGAGTTTCTCTCGAAGGCGCCTGTCAAACTTGCGGTCAATTGCAGGGCGCACTCTTTGCTGATAAATCGAGCAGGGTTCTCAGCGTCGATTAGTACTGGTTGACGGGGATTGTAGTCCCCTGAAAAGGCGAATTGCACGATATTGGCGCTGCCGGCAGTACAGGTCGGCATTTCTGCAGTGTCGTTGATGTTCATCGTAGAGACCGGGTTGGTTCTCTGAGAGCCTCTGCTCCCCAGTCGAGCTGAATGTCTTCGCCCCATAATTACTGCGGCGAGATCCCCAACTGGGCAGAAATTGGCAAACAAGTACGACCAGCGTACGAGTGATACTCGGAGTGAAGGCGGGTCTTCGGATCCTGGGGCTTGTGATCGATGTTTCTGTGTTTTGGAAAAACGGCGTTTAAGTTCGTGAATGATTTTGCAGTGAGATTTAGCGTCGTTCGATGTAAAATTGTAGTAGTTGAAGTCTCGAGTTGCTAATATGTTGCAAGCGCACTGTAGAAAAGCCATAATCACTTCGTTTTGCCCAGTTAATCTTCGGTGTGGCACACAAGGCTATTGTGTGCCGAGAGCTCGAGTCCGTGAGGTTAGACCACCACTTGAGATCTGGACAAAGGGCAGCATAAATTATCAGTGATAGTGAATCTTCTTGGTTGACAAAGAATTCCGACCATCCAATTTCCGAGGGATGGACCGGGAAAGGTGATAACGAGCGGGCATCCCCAATGACGATGCACACTGTCAGACAGAGGCGACACAATCGTAAGTTATACCTCAGCGAATTGCCGACCTGCCAACCCACCACACCAGTCTGAGGCTGCGCCAGCTCCTCCAGGACCTAGCGAGGCGACAAGTGCTGCAGCATTTGAATGTGAGCACGTACTGCGGCCTCGGGGCTGAACGCTCGAAGGCATGTGGGAGACTGGCTTTTCCGTGATCGACGTCAATAGCATGCTCAGTGGAAGGCTGCACATACACGTCCATGACAACTGAGGATCCAGTCCGACAGCCCAATAGTCCAACACACTATGTAACGGCAGGATCACGAGGCGACAGCAACGATCGAATGGGTGTCAATGAACTGGTGACCAGTTAAGCTGACGTCTTGATGCCGAGCATGTGCGTTCTGTGGGCTAACGCCGCGCGGTGTGTTTTCTTCGCGGACATGAAGACTATCGATTGCAGCCAGTACGAGTTGCCGTGTGTTCGCTTGTGTTGGCTCCATTGGGCCAGCTGTTGCGTGGCCCACCGCACCACTTCCTAGGAGCAAAATCGACGATGATCGCCGAGCGAATGGACGTCCCTTGCTTAGCTAAGACCATAGCAACTTTTGGCTGAAGCCATTAGACAATCGGCAGCGAAAATGTGCCATTGCGGAAAAGCTGATCCGAGAATAGGCGGTCCCTAATACCGTCACGACTCCAAAAAAACGCTCCAACCTCGAGCATTTTGTCCCTAATTGTATCCAATGCGCCAACAAGAACCGGACGGTGCAAGCCACATACCGCATCAGGCGACAGGAACGTTGACTTAAGCTTGTATGCTTGGTTGTGTAACACATACGAGCCATACTCCGCAGCCACCGACTCCACTGAGGCGCCTGTTTCCATTGTTTCGGACCGCGTGAACGTGCGCGGAGAGGTATTTGTCGCGACATTTTGCATACAGCCTGGCTGGACCGCCTCGAATAATAGCTTCACTAGTGGCGATCAGACGCCCCCTCCTATGAATGATGAGATCGGCCATATTTAGTACAGCTCGCTAACGCTCAGCACAGCCGATACTAATGACCTCAGGTATGCATACTTCCACGATGCGGCGGCTGTCAAGTGTGCGTCCTTCGAAGTTGCGGCTGTACAGGCGACGTGATCAGCTGAAGTCATGAACCACCAATCACGCCCGACTCGATCCTATCTCGGGTAATCCACTCGTCCTGCATCGCCATGCAGACCATGCGGGCAGGATGGGGCACAAAGTTGTTATTTGTGTGGAGGGCAGGACTACGCGTTTGTCGCCGGGAAGAAAGTCTTTGACCTTCGGGCAACTTTGTTCTTCCGACATTCCCCCAAATTTCTTTTCTTTCTTATACTGCCACGGAACTCGGCTCCTTTCGAAATGGAATCGTCAATTTCGTGTTCAAGTCTGCCATACCTGAACGAGACTCAACCTTCACAGAACCTTGCTTCACAGCTTCCTTTGGCTTGCTCCCTTCACCAAAGTTCATCGAGTCATCAGACGAAGAAGACATTTTCGTTGGCACTTCGACTAACGCAGTCGGGAATAGGTCCCTGAGGCACAAGAGGTGCTAGGAAGAAACGCAAAATGTCCAGACCAACGACTGCCCACGAAAACATAGTGGAAATGCAAGATAGACCACTCCTGTCCTCTCGACGGCATTCAGCACATGCCTACGCGCCTGAAGCGCCGCAGCCCCAAGATTTTGAACCAACGCCAGCACAGCTTGAAGCCGGTCTTCAAGTGCAAGAGCCATATCCCGTTACACTGGCGCCCAGCAGAGAGCTCCACAGACACAGGTCGAGGTCTTCTCGACCACAGACGGCAGACCGCGGGCGTGCGGGCTTCTCGATAGCATCTTCTGGCGTCTCGATCACGGAAGTCCCTTCGCCAGACGAGATTCTCGCCAAAGTTGAGAGCCACGGTCTAGGAACATATCGCTACATCATTACCGGCGTGACTCGAGGCCAGGAACGTTCTGGGGGCGCCGAGGGTCAACCGGCAGACTCGATCGATGTAAAATTTGGACTCGAGCGTCTGGACTGTGCAGACGACCACATCGCCGCGAAAGAGCAGCTCCAACAACTCGCGGATGAATATCCACTGCCTGAGCCCCGACATGGCGAGACGCACAACCAGATCCGCTATCGTCATTTCGCCGTCTATCAGAGGCTCTTTGCGGCGACCATCGCAATCAACACAATCCTTATCATTGCTTTCGCAGTCGTCACTGGAACCTACGATCAGCAGAAGATCTTTACATACGCCGATGCATTGACAGCAGTATCCGCCAATATCCTGGGTGCTCAAATGATGAGGCAAGAACATTGCATCAACATGCTATTCCGCAGTGTGCTCAGTCTCCCACACTCTTGGTCGGTCAAGGTCCGAAGACACGCAGCCAAGGTCTACTGCCATGGAGGCGTACATTCTGCCTGCGGAGTATCCTCGATGGGATGGTACATCTTCTTCACTGTCCTGGTGCAGACCTGGCCAGCAAGTAACGCAGCGTACAAGTACACTGTCCTGGCTACCTCTGCCATGGTTCTTCTGATGTTCGGCGTCCTCACGATCGGCTCCATTCCGTGGTTCCGAGCACGCTTCCATAACCAGTGGGAACTAATGCACCGATTCTCGGGATGGACAACAGTCACAATTTTCTTTGGTCAACTGTTCTGCATCAGTGCATCGAACGCCGCCACGGAGGCCCAGAGCCTCGGACTGCTTCTTGTCAAGACTCCCTCGTTCTGGATGTTAATCGCCACGACAATCCTGCTCATCTACCCCTGGCTTTTCCTCCGCAAGGTTACCTTCGTGGCGGAAAAGCTCTCCACACACGCCACTCAGCTCCATTTCGACAGCAAAAAAGTCCTTCCGACCTGTGCAGGCATCGTTCTGTCCGGCGCGCCACTTGTCGAAAACCACAAATTCGCCACGATTCCAGAGCCAGACCAACGACCCGGCTTCTCCGTCCTTGTGGCCAACAACGGCGACTGGACCAAAAAGCTCGTCGATGACCCGCCTCAATACCTCTGGACGCGCGGTGTGCCGGCCCTCGGCGTAGCACGCATCGCCAGAGTCTTCCGACGCGTCGTCCTGGTCGCAACAGGCAGCGGAATCGGCCCATGTCTTTCCTTTATCAACGTCCATCCCGAATGGGCAATGCGAATCGTATGGTCCGCTCGTCTTCCCCTAAAGAGCTACGGAGAGTCCAACATTCAGAACATCCTCCGAGCTGACAAAGACGCCATTATCATCGATACAAAGAAGACCAGTTACAAAGAGGAAGACATGCCCAGTTTGGTCAAGGTGACCTACGCGGCTTATCAGGACTTCGACGCTGAGGCGGTGATCGTTATCAGCAATCCGACTGTGACGCATGAGATCGTCTACAACCTGGAAAAGAGAAAAATTCCGGCTTACGGAGCCATTTGGGATTCTTGAGGGCCTTTCTTGTTTCCTTGTTCCGCATTGTTTGGGAGGTGAGAGTGTTCGTACAGCGCAATGTAGCCAAAAGTAATCCTTTGAACTTCATATTTTCGGCGTCTTCAGATTCTCGCTCTCCGGCATCGCTGTGACTTATGATGATTATTGTGGCGCAGTGCGAATCGACAGCTGCTGTGCTCCGATCGTCGAACTGAAGGTGAATTGATCCCAGAGGAACCCACAGTGGTACACTTTTGCATTGTTTTCTACTATTGGGTCTTAGAAAGTACTATTTCATGTCCTGCTCAACAGCTGCATCGGCGTTCTCTGCCTTCTTCTCTTCGGCCTTGGCTTCGCCGTTTGCCTTGCTCACAGCGGCTTCGGGTTCCTTCTCTGCCTCTTTTTCTTTCTTCGCCTCTTCTTCCATATCGAACTCAACAGAGACTTTAGCTTTCACCACAGCAACGGGCTCCTTTCCAATAGCTTCAAAGCCATCAAGCTTCCCAAGTCGTGCCTCGAGAGCTTCTGCATCTCGAAGAAGTCTCTTCTCACCAGCCGAAGTCTTGACGTCCACGTCACCGAAGGCCTTTGTCCACTGCTCTTTGTACGCGGTAAATATCTGTCGCATGATCAAACTAACGTCGATCTCTGATAGATGTCTCGAAAGCACCCTATGCAGCGTTGCAGTTTCCTTGGTAAGAGTCTCCATATATGCATTTGGTCTGTCTTCAGGAGCAGTCGCATCGAAATCGATGTTGGACATTGCTTTGACGTGTGATGTAGATCGAGAAGTCATGATATCCACCAACTTGTCGTGTATGCCTGATTGATGTTCTTGATACAGACGTTTGGTCTTGTCGAAGTCAGCCAAAGTACTGCCTTGACCAGAAGGCAGATGCCGGCGCACGCATTCACGCATGTATGGTATGAGAGCAATTACGAAGCTCAAAGCCTGAGATGCGAGCGCAAGATGCTTGGTGGTGATGTTCTTGAGCCCTGCAATCTTTGTGGCACCAGCACCTAGGATAAGCTGGTTTGTTCTCGAGTTGAATGTGCGAAGCACTTCCAGAAGCGAAGTCGCAATCTGCTGTGTCATACTAGGAATAGCAGCGGTGAGGGAGAGGAAGATGTCGATGCTTTCCAGGAGCGAAGACGCACTGGAGACGAGGATAAAGCGTGTCTCATCGATGTAGGCTGGCTTTGCAGCTGCGGTCTTTCCAGTAGCGGCAGCTGTGCCGTTCACCGTAGTCTCAGAAGCAGACCCACCGGCACTGATGCCATTAGTTTGCGTTGTAGGAGGCGGATAATCCTCCCAGATCGTCGTTGTGGTTTGCAGCCACTCGGGGGGATCCTTAGTCATTGACGCAAGTATCCGCTGCAGGAGCTCGTTCTGCTTATCACTAAAGTCCTCGGCATTCCAATTGTCGCTGTCCAGTACATTGGCGATGCGTTCAGTCTCCGAAGTCCCCAGCACTTGGACGAATCCAGAGATCTGCGCGTTGATGATGCCTTTCAATGCGTTACCACCTCTACCACTGATAGCCTCACATTCGTCAGCGAACAGCCGATTCAGTGTGAAGTATCGCAGGAACAAGGCCTTAGGCAACCGAATCGTCTGTTCATTACGAACTTTGAGGACCCTTGTGATTTGCGATTGGGCGGTGTCGACAGCTTGACCGAGCAGACTGGACATGTCGAGGGCCTGTGAAAGCTGTTCCTGTACCGTAGCTGGAGTCTCTGACGCAGTGCCGTTGGCAAGCTTTCCGTCCAGGACGGGCTGTTGCGACGAGCTTGAAGGCGATACTGGAGACTTGGCCTCCGGAGCGTCCATGCTACTTGTAACGTCCAGTAAGATTTTCGTCTGAGTTGATACTCTTCGAAGCGCTTCCCCTATTGATGTGTATGCATTGATCAATAGCTTCTCCGCGTCTTCTGGGTCCAGCGCTTTCAAGTTGCGAGCAAGAACGAGACTCTTCTCCTGCTGACTGCGCTTCCCTCCGCCTCTTGACATTGTAGTGGACGTCGAAACCATACTGTCTGCGTCGTCGTCACTGCTGCTGGGCATAAATCTTCGGATGATTGCTTTGACCTCCTTGTTAACGTCGTCTCGGTACTTGGAACTTGCTGGCGCGGTATGCCCGACACGCGCTAGCCCAGTCAACGCTGATAAGAGGTCTTTGCGGAATTTCTCGTCCGTCTCCATGTACGTGGGTGGGATGCCTCGCTGTCGCGACCATCGTTTCAAAGTATGGCTGTTGGGCACTTTTTGGACATGCTGCCGTAGATCGTCGATCAGAGTCCTCGTAAAGCGCTGTGCAAACCCGGTGCCTATCCGCAATTGCAGTTCTTGAAGACCAGAGTCCAGCCCTTGCAGTGCTTTCAGCGGACGCAGATCCAGGAGCTCCTGCTGCTCTTGCCCAGGTTCCTGTTGTCCGCATACTAGTCTTCCAACACGATCCATCTGATCTGCGGCATCGTCATAGGCACCACTGTCAACGAGCTCATCTGCCCTCTTCACGTTTTCCACCACGTCCTGCACTTGAGCCGTGGCTCTTCTCAGCTTTCGGACGTTCTCTCGCCGCCTCCGCTTTGCCGCGACCTCCAGCCCAGAAACCGCAACCTCTTGATCCAACTTCTTGAGATCCTCGCGCAATCCCTGAATCTTGGCTACGCTTTGCTCTGCTTCCGTCTGAAGCTCCTTTAATGACCCCAAAGCAGCAAAGAAACCAGAACTGGCCGTGCTAATACTGTTAATGAGGTGCACCTCAACGGTGTCCATGTACCAACTCAGCTTCTCTTGCAAAATAGCGTTATTGGCGAGGGTCTTTCGAGGCAGGTGTGCGGCACCATTCGCAGCAGGAGTTGGTTGCGAGCCTGGTGGGGGCCGCACGATCTCTGAGCGCTCTGAAACAACATCGAACGTCCTAGGATTTTCGAGGTGAAAGTCTTCGTCGAAATATACGTTCGGTATCGTAGACAAGGGCGTCGGCTCGTTGCGATTTCGTCTAAATTGTGCTGACGACCTCCTTCGAGGGGGCCCCGGTGATTCCACAGGAGACACCGCGCCAGTCGAGCTCTGTCTCGTGATAATAGGTGTAGGGGGTGCCGACCCATCCTGCCTGCTCAACCTCCTCTCTAGTGCTTCCGCCTTCTCCAGATCCTTGTCCTTCTTCAGCCATGCCGGCTGCTCTGGTTCCGCCCTCCCTCTCTGGAAGCTCTCAAATAGTGGTCCGATGCGATTCAAATATTCACGAAAGTTCTCCGGCGGCACGTGAGGCACATTCGTCAATGTCACAGGAGGAATATCTTTCGTTGTGGGTGCCTTGAAGCCCGTCGCGGCTGCTTGAGCCGCTGTATGTGGGAGGAGACCGGTGCGCACTATAGGCGGTTGCAGCAACGTCGATATGGCATTTTGGGATGTTTCTCGAACTGCGCTGCCCCTTCGACTTTGAATATCTAGCGCGCCGCCTATGGAGCCTGCGGACATCGTGCTGACAGAGCTTCCTCTTCGTAATCTGCTCGATGCCGGTCGTGATCCATCCTGGGCAGGGAATGGGAAAGCAGAGCGCGCTGAGCTCGGTGAGCCGGCATTGGGACTGTCTGGCGAGAAGACAGACGACATGGCCGAGAAGAAGACGCAGTCCAGCCGGTGCTCGTGATCGACCGCATGAGGGTTGTCCACGTGTCGGAGGAGATGCTATATGTACAGACGCAGGGCTATGGTACAGGTGGCGGAATGGGTGGTGATGTTACATAGACTGTTGGCCGTGAATAGCGAAATGTAGCGGCCGAGTTACACCTCCATCACGATGCAGCTGCCACGTTACTCGGGTAGCTCGTCAATAGCGCCGGATCCTTTTGAGCCGCTTCCGCTGGCGGGTGGTGCCGAGGCGACGAAATCCTGCAAACGCTATTTGAGAAGTCCACTTTCTACAGTACGGTGTAAGGTCACCAACCAAGCCCACGATCATCAGCTGTGACAGGCACTTACTGTCTGGACAGCCGCCATTCCATCTGCAGCAAGGACGCACGGGCAAAATCTTGTCCATGAGATGTTTGACATCGGTCGCGCAATTCGAAGTAAAGCGGAAAGTTCGCCGCACTAACTCCGGATACAATCGAGCAAGCCATTCCAAGCACCATTCCCAATACAACCGTCGTCTACATCAAGCACTTCAGATCTCACTCGTATATCCGGCCTGTAATGGCTCGCAAAATCTGCCCAACTTTTCCAGTCACACATGCCTGTGCACAATCCGTTATCGACACATCCGGTGGATGCACGAAGTTGGGTAAGATAGCTCACCTGTACAGCTGAATGAGCCCTCAGGTCAAAGAGTCCAGAATCCACGATTCCATTCGCGGCCGATTTGCCCACCCTGACGCCACTAATCTGGAAGTAATTGTCCGCAGGAGAGATCAGGTTGTGCTGCGTTGAGTCTAGAACATTAGTGACTAATTCCACGGATCCTGTACGCTGCCCGTTATTGTTGAAGCCAGCAGAACACTCCGTGATAGGTTTCGGCCCGTATTTCGAATTGATCAACCATTCACGAACTTGCATTCTGTCAACGCAGAAGATGTCCGTGACATCTTCATTGAACTGGTTGACGCCGTTGCGCTGGATGCATTTGGAGTCGCCGGGACAATTGCCCTCAACTTCGCGCGTGTTGGCTTGGTCGTTGCTCGCTGCACAGGTCACGACATCTGCTTGATCAGAGCCTGTCTGGCCGACGCGGCTGCAGTAGGCTGCGATCGCTTACGTTAGTCGATAGTTCGAGCAACGGGAAAGCTGCTTGTGACTCAGTGAATGAGATGGACTTGCTCTGCTCACCTTGGTCGAATTTCCAACTCCACCTCGCGGTCGAGTGCGTATGCCTCGACACACTCCAATCGTGAACATACTGGCAGTCTTGCGCTTCACAAGAGCGGGATGAACAGCTTCATCCGTTCCATTATTCGGGTCCAGTTTCGTGTCGTCCAGCACACCGGATTCGACAGGTGTAGCAAAGGCCCAGGCTGAGAAATGGAGAGCCAGGCTGAGAACGGAAAGGTATGGCAAACGCATTTTGTTGCAACTTGAGATGATGGAGGTTGGGCTCTTGATTGATCTGCTCTCACTTCTCGCCTTTTATGTGTTTGCGAGAACAGTCACTACATCGCGCTCCGTGCCCGATGCAGGTCGCATGTCAGCGGAAGAGCTGGAAGATGGCATCGACAACCTGTTCAGCCGTGTTATTTCTGGACAATCTCCTCAGTGCAATCCCGACACGAGAATTCGCATGGTGAACAGACTTCGTCCAGTTGGATCAGCTCTTCGACTCCGTTCTTGTCTAGCCAACCATGCTGAGTATTTCTCGTAAGCATTCAAGACATCGTATCCGGCCGAGTCTGATTGTTTTTGCGACCAGACACAAGGGGTAAGCCCAAGGAGCCTGGTATCATGGAGCAGCATTCTCAATTGGCAACATCTTCAACACAGCTCAATGGCCTCATGTCGCACTAGAGAGTATAGGGCGCTGAGACGGAAATGAATCGCACAGTGTCCAGTGTCAGTCATCGGAGGAACCAGTACTTGGGGTTGCCATTGAGGTATTGCCTACTTCTCTACTCGGCACCGGAAGTCGTAGCAAATCCAGCAAGGAACAAGCTACCCGGGATAGACGGCGTTAGGTGGAGCGCCAAGATTTTGATACTGTCCGTACAGATACGACGGTTACGACGGTCTGACTGCGTACGAAGAACGCGACACAGGCCATGTATCAATTCATGAACTTTCATACCGATTCCGACGACCAAATCTGGGCCGTTCTCCACGTGGTTGTCGTTGGCTGAGGCCACTCGAAATGTGAATGAGAGCATCCAATGGGTTAGATGTCCGGCGGAGTTAGTCGAAAGAATATCGCGGTCCATAGTTAAGCTTATATCCGTACGTTCCGCGTAGAGTTTTATGGTTATAGTTGCTGATGTTGTTCACTGACAATAGCATCAACGACGCGGGCGAGGTTGCGGACTTGTGGACTCTCCAAATTCCGGCGATCCGGGTGCCGGAGCAGGTGTATGGGCGTGTACTCAATGGGACCGTGGTGTAAGATAGCTAGGAAGCGTTCAAAGCTGGAGGCAGGGAATGCGGTGTGAAAGTACGGAAGTAGCAAGTGAAGTCTTAAGTCTGATGTGGCCCGAGACTCTGCCCGCCGCCAATGCGAACACTTTACGCGCGATCCTCAGAAGCGAAAGCCGTGGTCATGAACTACCACAGCTGACTTGCCGTGGGAACAGTACACCGAAGCCAAGGCAGCGAGCAAATCCTCTCATTCCATACACTCCCAGCTGCTTGAACGCTGGGGTCGATGGTGATGCCCGCAAGGCGGAGCGGGCGGTCGCAAAGTCCTGCGTGTGAAACCCACCACGACATCTGCCTCCCAGACGCGAAGTTGTCGCCAAAGCGCGTCTCCTCACGTTTGGCGCCGAGATTGGTTTCTGTCCCGCGCTGCCAAAGCGCATCTCTGCTACAACCATCAGCACGAACACCACACAATGGACCGGCAATCAGTGTACACGCTCAGCTTGTTCGGCGAGGAGCAGAGCGCCAACGGAGACTCCACCAACAAGCAGATTCAGAAAGAACTCGTCGCATTCGTGCTGGAATTCCACCTCGACGGCAACTACATCTACCGGTATGCTGTGTTCATGCATGGACAGCACGGGAGGAGCGCTGACACGGCCTAGCGATCAAATACGAGAGAATGTGTTGTCCAAGCAGTATTACTGCGATATTGACATTGCGCACCTGATCGCATTCAACGAAGAGCTTGCAAATCGGCTGAACAACGAGCCCGCAGAGATCATTCCCATCGTACGCAGCAGCATCGCCCACCGTGAGTTGATCTATCTGATGCAATCCAGTTCGAAGCAGCGCTCAAGACGTGCACACAACGCATCCTCTATCCCTCGCGCAGCAAGGAGGATCTCGACCTCGCCAAAGCTCTGCCGGAGCACCAACTCCTGATTCACTCTTCCGTCTCGCAAACTTCGATACGAGGCCTCACAGCGACGAACGTTTCACATCTCGTCCGAATACCCGGTATCGTCATCGGTGCCAGCACACTCAGCTCCAAAGCCACCGCCGTTCATATCCAATGCCGAAATTGCCAACACGAGACCAACATCCCAGTCACGTCTGGTTTTTCGGGAATCACACTGCCGCGAACGTGTGGAAGGATCAAGGCGCCAGACGATGGCGGCGATAAATGCCCACTGGACCCATATTTTGTCGTGCACGAGAAATCACAATTCATCGATCAGCAAGTATTGAAGCTGCAGGAGGCGCCGGACGATGTGCCTGTTGGTGAATTGCCTCGCCATATCCTGGTCAGCGCTGACCGATATCTCGCCAATCGAGTGGTGCCAGGAACGAGGTGTGTCGTCATGGGTGTGTTCAGCATCTACGCCAGTCAGAAGAATAGCAAGAACAGCGGAGCAGTGGCCATCAGAAATCCATACCTTCGTGCTGTGGGTCTGCAGACCGATGGCTCACAGAACCAAGCCACAGGCATGGGCATTCAGTTCAGCGAAGAGGAGGAGCAAGAGTTCCTGGAAATGTCAAGACGGCCGGACATATACAATCTGTTCGCAGACTGCGTTGCGCCTTCCATCTATGGCAACGCCGATATCAAGAAGGCCATTACATGTCTGCTTATGGGCGGCAGCAAGAAGATCTTGCCAGATGGGATGAAACTCAGAGGAGACATCAACGTGCTCCTTCTCGGTGATCCAGGTACAGCAAAATCGCAACTTCTTAAATTCGTGGAGAAGTGCTCGCCTATCGCAGTGTACACTTCGGGTAAAGGTTCATCGGCAGCAGGTCTGACAGCCTCCGTCCAGCGAGACACCAACACGCGCGAATTCTACCTGGAAGGTGGAGCCATGGTTCTTGCAGATGGCGGCGTCGTCTGCATTGACGAATTCGACAAAATGCGCGACGAAGATCGAGTAGCCATTCACGAAGCTATGGAACAGCAGACCATCTCGATTGCTAAGGCTGGTATTACGACAATTTTGAACTCACGGACCTCAGTTCTCGCCGCAGCCAACCCGATCTTTGGTCGGTATGACGATCTGAAGTCACCCGGCGAGAACATCGATTTCCAGACCACGATTCTTTCACGTTTCGATCTCATCTTCATCGTTCGCGATGACCACGACAGAAATCGGGACGAGACAATTGCAAAGCACGTCATGGGCATTCACATGGGCGGCCAAGGCGTGCAGGAACAAGTGCATGCTGAGATTCCCGTCGAGAAGATGAAGCGATATATCAGTTACGCCAAATCTCGATGCGCCCCTCGACTCTCGCCTGAAGCCGCGGAAAAGCTATCGTCGCACTTTGTGTCCATTCGAAGACAAGTGGCGAGAGCTGAGCAAGACGCCAACCAGCGAAGTTCCATTCCCATCACAGTGCGTCAGCTAGAATCTCTAGTGCGTATCACGGAATCACTGGCGAAGATCGAACTTCAGCCTATCGCAACAGAGAAGCACGTTGACGAGGCGATCCGGCTCTTCCTTGGATCGACAATGGACGCTGTGATGTCTGCAGGTGGCGATACATCGGCTCTCGGACTAGGCGGGAACAGAGAGCTTGTAGAAGAAGTTCACAAAGTCGAGGAAGAGCTGCGAAGAAGATTGCCGGTGGGCTACACATCTTCGTTGGCGAATCTCCGGCGAGAGTTCGTGGAGAGGAAGAACTACAGCGAACAAAGCTTGAACCGAGCGCTGCAAGTACTCGTAAGACGTGAGAGTATACAATTCCGGCGAGGTGGAACTTTGGTGCATAGAAGTGGTTTCTAGATGTTGCACGCACTTGTTCAGATGCTAATGTGCTTGACGAGCGATGATATATCATTGCGTAGGGCGGCGTAAGGGCGTGTCAAGGATGCTGAGATGTCGATACTGGTGGCATTGAGCAGAGCCATTGAATGAGTCAATTCAAGTTTGAGATGTGCCCTTCTCCTTTTCTCAAACGTCTTCGCATAGCAGGTTATTCAAAGAGCATCAAATTTGCCAAGGCCGAAATCTTGGCACGTCAAAAAAGTTCCAAAGCGGCGAGTCAAAGTTGCATGCAACATCGACACAACATGGCGACAACTAATAAACCTGTGCACACAGTCGTGCTAGATACTGGCGCTATTATCAAGAATGAGCCTCCTGTATCGACACTTCTAAATCAAGCCGAGGAGCTAGTCACTGTTCCTGCGATCATATCCGAAATCAAAGATGCAGCCACTAGACTTCGAGTCGAAACTACACTGAAGCCTTTCCTGATAATTAGGTCACCGAACCCAACGAGTGTCAAGTTCGTGACTGACTTTGCGCGCAAGACGGGTGACCTTGCGGTGTTGAGCAAGCCTGATGTGCAGATTATTGCTTTGACTTATGAGATCGAGTGTGAACGAAATGGAGGCGATTGGAGGTTACGGAAGGTGCCTGGGCAGAAGGGGCTGAATGGTGCGCCGCCGGCTAAGGAAGGCCCAGAGACTCAAGAAGGCGTGGAAACTGAGGCCGAGCAGTCGGTCGCAGAGGAGACTGCTGAAGGGGCGAAGGAAAGCGATGAAGCCGTTGATTCAATATCCGAGCCACTGGCGCAGGAAATCGAGCCTGCAGTCACAGAAGCGACTGGTGCTGTGCAGGAGTTGGCTTCTGATCTACAGAGAGCAGATCTGGAGGCGACTGAGCCTGCGACAACCTCGGGTGCTTCTCAAGTCGATTCTGCGCGAAACTCCGCAGAAGATCAGGCAGAATCAGAATCAGAATCAGACTCAGACTCCGAAGGCTGGATCACACCTTCAAATCTGAAGAAGAAGCAAGCAGAAGACGCTGGAGCATCAACAGCGCAGACACCAGAACCAAAGACCATGCAAGTCGGAGTCTTGACTTCGGATTTCGCCATGCAGAACGTTATTCTGCAAATCAACTTGAACCTGCTATCACCTTCGATGTCGCGAATCAAGAACCTGAAGACATACGTCCTCCGATGCCACGCCTGCTTCCATGTCTGCAAAGATTTGAGCAAGCAGTTCTGTCCGCGATGCGGTCAGCCCACACTTACTAGAGTATCGTGCTCCACAAGTGCCAACGGCGAGTTCAAGTTGCATTTGAAGAAGAACATGCAGTGGAACAATCGAGGCAACCGCTATAGCGTGCCAAAGCCAGCGCACGGTTCAGCAAACGGCAAGAACACTGGCGGTGGAAAACAGGGTTGGGGTCACGACTTGATTCTTGCCGAAGATCAGAAGGAATTCGAGAGGGCAACGGCACAAGAGCGGAGGACGAAGGAAAGGAGCTTGATGGATGAGGACTACCTGCCGAGTATCCTGACCGGCGACCGCAATCGAACAGGCGGGAGGACACGTGTGGGCGCTGGGAGAAATGTGAACTCGAGAAAGCGGTGAGCTGGGAACGTGTTGTTTCCAGGAGCATTTCAGCTGGTATGAGAGGCTGCGGCAAAGGCGTTGGGTGCTTTTGGAGGCTTCCGAAACTTCGATGAGAATATGATCAGAATGATGCAGCCAAAAGCGAGTCTCGCATGGCTCGAAGCCACGAGTAACGATCAGAGTCAGAGCCGCTTGTACTTTCGATTCAGGTGTTGAAATCATGTGAAGGTGGCGCACCTGCGCGTTGCTAGTTCCTGCCTCACGTCGAGCAAGTAAAGACAAATGAAACATTGTCTTCACTCGACTTCGAGCTTGCCACGCGGGTACTCACATTTCAAAGACACCACAACAAATAAAGCCTTCCGCGCATGTTCACGAACCTACGAACGCTATTTCACACAACGTTCCCGCCCTTGACGGAGGAGACCTCAGAGCCATCGTGAACGACCTCAACAAAGTTCGAGAACCCACTCCCACGCCTTCCTCACCGCATCACTTCAGCATCCGGCATCTACCTCACCCACCATGCCTTCCTCCTCAACGTACACCACCTGCCAAGAGTCCCTCCTCATCCAACACTACAAAATCATCGTCGCACGCGTCTGGTCCGTCGGCTACGACAAAGCCGCCCAGACCATCACCGACTGCTACGCCGAGCTCCTCGAAGCTTCTCCCAATGCCCTCTGGACAGAAGCTCGGAGAGACCAGAAGTGGTGGGACGACATGTCAAAGTACTCGAACAAAGCCGGCAAGCCAAGATCGGATAGTGCGTACGCTGCGGGAAACTTGATGGCGGATTCGGCGGCTGTGCTGTTTCGGTTTGGGAGGAACGTGGAGGCTGCGAGGTTCTGCGAGTTCGCGGATAAGGTCTTTGACTGGGCGAGGGAGGAAGAGGAAGGAGAGAGGGGGAGCAAGACGTGGATGGTTTCGTCTTGAGGAACAGGCGGACGCTAAATGCTTATGATCTTGAGTTATTGAGACTACTAAGCGTGGAGGCCATGGAGGCTTGGTTTTCGAGATGTCGAGAGGTCTGATCGAAAGCGCAAGCTGCAAGACGATGCCACCGGAAGGGCGCTGAAGTTGGCCATCGAAGTCCTCTGGAACGCTGGACAGTGACTACAGACAATCGGCGGCACATCGCTGAGATGACTTACATTGGACATGGACAGAGAGCGATTGGAGGCTCTCATCGCTACGAACTCGAGAATTACTGCCTTCAAGAACATAGAAGTGGGACGGCCTCGCGCAGCACATAGGTTGCAGCATGCGACAAACGTCGTGAAATGCACTCCCTCCTCTGCTTGCTCTTCCATTGCCCCAGAGCAACTCCAACGTGACTCTTCAAGGTCTCCACAAGATATGTGATCCTCTGCAATGATATGTCCGGCACTTCTGACGCCGCCTACACAACCAGAAAAAATGCGTAGCCAGCTCTTATAGTACCAGTAGTCTCCCTCTGCGCAACACGAAATCGTTAAGACAGCAATTGTAGAACCAAAGACCCAACATGACGCCGGGTCAGAAGCTTGCTGGCAACACTGTCTAATAGTTGCGGTATGTGATGGAAAAGAGGAAAAGCCGCGAAGTTCGTGGGAAGTTTCGAAGCACTGCGCTTGGACCACGTCGGAATTTCGGTTCGCCGATGCTACCTTCACCTCCTAGAATGCTAGCAGATGGTAGTTCTGCACTTGCAAAGTGGCTATGAGCTATTTGCATACCGTGCGATAATTCTGGGTCCTGATGGTGTCGTGACTGGAAATGCTGGGTCTGACAGAGACAATTTGACATCTCAGACAAGATTCTCAGACGCTCTCGATTCAATCGGATAAGCTACGTCACCTCGATCCGGACGTCGGGATGCAGTCCGCCGATACCACAGTTCACTGAAGAGGTGAACACTGACCAACGCGTACACAACATGTCAATTCGACATGCAGATCCCGGAGATTGACTCTTGGAACGGCTATGAATGTTGAACAAGATACAGTAAGTGCCGCAGACGTATGGTTGAAGTGCTACAGATGCCTGAGGACATAGAAGCTACTGGCAGCTTCCATCTCTCGACGCATGTGACGAGGTGTGGGTGGGACCTGCCATGCTTTCGCTTTCATGAGTGCGTTGCAGTTGCCAGCCACTCCCTCCACAACCTTCGTGCAACGAACGAGCATTGAACTGCCTCTTCACTTCTACACAACGACCCAATCACATCGCAACCTTCGTTGCCATTGGCGTCTACAACACTAAGGCTCACGCCTTGTTTACTTCGATCGATCAGCCTCACTTCTTGACACTGCGATTCCAAACACACGACACCTGCAGACATGCCGGCCGATACGAAGCTGTACGATCGACTAGGAGTCTCCTCTTCTGCTACCGCTGAGGAGATCAAGAAGGCATACCGGAAGCAAGCGTTAAAGAACCATCCCGATAAGAACCCAGCAGGTGCGGAGAAGTTCAAAGAGGCCTCGGAAGCGTATGAGATCCTGTCAGATCCCGAAAAGAGACGAAACTACGACAACTATGGCTACGACTTCATAACAGGCCAAGGGCCGCCTCCACAAGAAGCAGGTGGTGAGAACCCATTTGCTGGCGGTGGAGGCTTTGGCGGCATGCCTGGAGGCTTCGGAGGCATGGGAGGAGGACCAGGTGGTGCGCGAACATTCCACTTCAGCACAGGTGGAGGCCGAGGAGGTGGATTCGGAGGCTTCAGCGATCCCAAGGACATATTCGCGGAATTCATGCGAGGAGGCGGGGGTTCGATGGGCGGAGGAGAAGATGACGACTTCTTCTCGGGCTTCGGCGGAAGTCCTTTCGGCAGTGCAAGACCCTCCGGTGGACGTAATGGCAGCTCACAATTCAGGCGGCGAGAGCCCGAACCTGAGACGACAGTCGTGGAGAAGCCATTGCCCGTCTCACTGGAAGAGATGTACAATGGCGCACAGAAGAAGCTCAAAGTTCAACGGAAGACCTACGACCCCCAGACTGGCAAGCAGAACACAGAGGACAAGATCCTCAGCGTGCCGATTAAGCGTGGTCTCAAAGCCGGGAGCAAGATCAAATACCCCGACATGGGCGACCAAGTTGAAGGTGGAACGCAAGACCTCCACTTCATCATCAAGGAGAAAGCACACCCGCTCTTCACACGCGATGGCGATGACATCAAGCACACTGTCGAAATCAGTTTAAAAGAGGCTCTCACGGGCTGGAACCGGACAGTACAAACGATTGATGGAAAGCAATTATCTGTGTCGAGCGCTGGCCCTACCAATCCGGACTGGACAGAACGCTTCCCTGGCCAGGGTATGCCTAAGAGCAAGACACCTACCGTGCGAGGCGACTTCATCGTTGGCGTGAAGATCAAGTTCCCGACAAGTCTTACACCGCAGCAAAAGCAGCAGCTCAAGGAGGCTCTTCCATAAACCAAAGAAGACTTACAGTGGTTGGCATGATTTTTAAATTAGTGATTTCCAGCATGGCGTGGCGTTGGTAGGAGGACTTTCCACCGAGCTGCCCCCGTTGCAGCGGGCGGCCAATTCTTGGCGTTGCAGCGCGGTTGTGCAGATACGATGCAATGCAGTAGTAGCATAGATGATAATGAATAAGAAGCATGACAAGCATTTCGATTGCCTAATTTTCCTATATCTTACAGAACTTTGGGCCAGAGAAGACTTCCTTAGACTTCTTCAAGTCCTGTAGTCGCCGTTAATGGTCACGTACTCGTGACTGAAATCGCAAGTCCAGAACACAGCTTCATGTGTCATACGCTCCTTTCCATCGTCATTAATGGCTGGCTCGTCACGGTCCTCCAGCCTGACGAGAATTTCCAGGTCTTCCATTTCCAAAATCTCCTTTGCGCGCACTTCGTCTACATCTTGTGGCTCACCACGAATCAACAGCTTAAGCTCCTCGGATCCGTCTGCAGGGATGAAAGACACCGAAGTCATGCCAGGCTCGACTTGGTGGATTTTATCATAGGGAATCTTGGTCTTTGTGCGAATCATCATTCCCTTGGTGAGATCTTTGCGGGAAATGGTTTGCGAGGACATGATACCTGGGGCGTAGCCGATTGCGCAGAGGATACGTCCCCAGTTGGCGTCTTTGCCGTAGAGAGCTGTTTTGACGAGGGCGGAACGGGCAATTGACACTGCGGCGCGTTTGGCGGTGACTTTGGAGACGTCGGATCGTACGCGAATGGTGACGAATTTTGTGGCGCCTTCACCGTCGCGGACGACGAGTTTGGCGAGGTCTTTGAGGAAGTCGCTGAGGACTTGTTCGAAGGCGGCCATGTCTGGTGACATATCTGATCTGATGAAGCGTCTGTCGGGGTTGCGAGACTTATTTTGGAAGGGGTTCGGATCTTTGAAAGAGTATGAGAGTGCTTTGGCATCGGCTGGTGCAGCGGCACCGTTGGCGAAGAAGGCAAGCGTGTCGTTTGTGCTGGTGTCTCCGTCAATGGAGATGCTGTTGAACGAGTCGACCACGGTCCTTTGCAGGAGGAAGGGCATTGAAGCTGAGTCGATCTTGGCGTCGGTGCACACGATGGCGAGGAGAGTGGCCATGTTCGGGTGGATCATGCCTGCACCTTTGGTCATGCCGGCGATGGAGTATGTGGTACCTGGGGACGATGGAAGAGTGAATTGGCGAGAGATGAGTTTGGGGAAAGTGTCGGTCGTGCAGATGGCGTTCGCCGCATTGAGCCAATGCTCGTGAGTGTTGCCAATGTTCGATTTCAGCTTGGGGATGGCACTGGTAATTTTCTCGATGGGTAGCTTCTGGCCGATGACGCCTGTACTCATGACGAGTGTTGATGGAGTGTCCTGGTTTTCGCCGTTGTTGAATGCACTGTCAGTCGTTCTGGCCATGATCTCGGCGTGCTCTCGACCTTCCACGCCCGTCACTGCGTTGGCACATCCGGAGTTGACAACCACGCCTCGAAATCCTTGGGAGGGATTGTTACGCAGCAGTCTCTGGGACACCTGCACTGGTGCAGCTTTGAAGATGTTCTGAGTGAATACTGCCGTCGCGGGACATGGCTCCTCAGACACGACGAGAGCCAGATCATCGTACTTTGTGTTGCTCGCTTTCACACCAGCGAAGGCGCTACCGGCCAGGAAGCCTTTTGGATAACTGCCAGACGTAGGTACATATTTCTGTTTCGCCGCGGGAATAGTCCTGTCTGCAGGCGCTGAATATTGGCGGATTTGCACTGCTGCGGCAAGCAGTCTTCTGGCTGCTGTGCCCTTGGGGGCCATGTTTACGGCGAAGGCAAAACGAGGTGGAATTGAATCAAAGTGCGATCAAGAGCAATCGCCAATCAAGACCGGGTTGTGCCAGGAACGACACTGTACCCTAGGTAAAGTGCCTGCTCGTATTATAAGGGAAGTTGACGCCGTGATGTTGAGTCAATGGCAGACTCATGGCCATTTCTGATGATACGAAGCTTCCCGCCTCGCGCGACTTTCAATGGTGGTCCCGAAGTTTGTCCGATATCTGGCCATCGACTGGAGCTCTGCCTCCAAAGTGATCACATGTCACTATCGGCTGGGTAATGTTCATCAACACCGCTCGCTGCTTGTTCAAAGGCGCTGGAACGCCGCTTCGTTCATTCTCCACAGGTAGATCGCTCCGAGCCATCAAAATGGAAAAGGTCGATACCACCGAACGCCTGAAGGCGCTTCGATCGCTCATGAGCCAGCACAAGGTAGATCTCTACAGTATGCTTGATCATTTCGTATATGCAGTGATGGCTGACTGACGAACGATAGTCGTGCCATCTGCCGACGCACATTCCTCTGAATACATAGCGCCCACCGATGCGAGACGGGAATACATCTCTGGGTTTTCTGGCTCAGCGGGAACGGCCATCATCACACAGACGAAGGCTGCCCTAGCCACAGATGGACGCTACTTCAATCAAGCCAGTCAGCAGCTCGACGGCAATTGGGACTTGCTCAAGCAAGGTCTGCAAGATGTACCAACCTGGCAAGAGTGGACAGTCGAGCAAGCAGATGGCGGCAAGACTGTCGGCGTAGATCCCACAACGATCACCGCTACTGAGAGCAGAAAACTGGCTGAGAAGGTCAAGAAGAAGGGCGGGAAAGAGCTTGTTGCCGTCGCTGAGAATCTTATCGACAAGGTATGGGCCAAGGAGAAGCCCGCGCGTCCCAACGAGCCTGTGCGTGTTCTGGGGATGGAGTATGCGGGCAAAAAGTACCAGGAGAAGATTGAGGAACTGAGGAAAGAGCTGGATAAGAAGAAAGCTGCCGGCTTTGTTGTCAGCATGCTCGACGAGGTCGCATGGCTCTTCAACTTGCGCGGCAATGATATCCCATACAACCCTGTCTTCTTCTCCTATGCTGTGGTCACACCAACGACAACAACGCTCTACATCGACGAGAGCAAACTCCCCGATGACGCGAAATCCCATCTGAGCGGAGTCCACATCAGACCATATGAGGACATCTTCTCGGACATTGCCACGCTTGCTGCGGAGCAGTCCACGGCGGTCAACGGAGGTGAGGAAAGTGCGCCAAAGAAGAAATTCCTGATCTCGACTGCAGCGTCCTGGGCATTACAGCGATCACTGGGAGGCGAGGAGAACGTCGACGAGGTACGATCACCCATCGGAGATGCAAAGGCCATCAAGAATGCGACAGAACTGGAAGGCATGCGGCAATGCCATATTCGTGATGGCGCAGCACTCATCGAATACTTTGCCTGGCTTGAGCACCAACTCACAGTAGAGAAGGCGGAGGTCGACGAGGTTGCTGCTGCGGACCAGCTGGAGGCGATTCGCAGCAAGCACGATAAATTTGTTGGGCTGTCCTTTGATACGATTTCTTCCACGGGACCCAATGCCGCAATTATTCATTACAAGCCTGAGCCAGGGAGCTGCTCCGTCATCGATCCTGCTAAGATCTACCTCTGCGATTCTGGCGCACAATACCTCGATGGCACGACAGATACAACACGGACACTGCATTTCGGCAACCCCGACCCTAAGGAAATCGAGACATACACACTAGTATTGAAGGGCAACATCGGTCTCGAACTTGTGGTCTTTCCAAAAGGGACTTCCGGATTCGCTCTCGACATGCTTGCGCGGCAATTCCTTTGGCAGAATGGTCTCGAATACCGTCACGGTACCGGCCATGGTATTGGCAGCTTCCTCAACGTGCATGAAGGTCCGATTGGCATTGGCCAACGCATCCAGTACTCAGAAGTGCCACTATCTGTCGGCAACGTCATCTCGGATGAACCAGGCTACTACGAGGATGGCAACTTCGGAATTCGAATCGAGAACGTGATCATGGTGAAAGAAGTCGAGACAAAGTACAAATTTGGTGACAAGCCATACTTTGGATTCGAGCATGTGACAATGGTGCCGCTCTGTCGTAAGCTGGTCGATGTCTCGTTGTTGACGCAGAAGGAGCTGGACTACATCAACGCCTACCACAAGGAGGTATGGGAAAGGACGAGTCCCTTCTTCAAGAACGATGAGAGGACGCTCCAGTGGCTAGAGAGGGAATGTCAGCCGTACTAGAGCTACAACTCTCGCTTTACCTCGTAAGCCCTTCACTGAGAGAACATGACAGCAGGGCGAGGGTCTTGTACGTGGATATCCCGTCAACGCTGAGCTTCAGATAGGCATCAAATGCCAGGAACTTGCGTCTGGCCTGCATATATATATATATTTTAGAGACATCAAGTATGTCGTTCTTCGGAACATCTCGCCTGCCAAGCATTACCGAGGCTCAGCTTCTGAACCCTGCCCGGCCGCAACTTCCAATCTTCCACTGTCAACTGAGGCGCCGCGCTTTGCGCGTGTTGGCATTCCACAACTCATAGGACTTTCACTTCTCTTCTAGGCATGATACAATAGAGTAGAGACTCGGCACCTTTCCTTAGACTCCCAACGAGACATTCCTTTCACTTGCCCTCGCTGACCACCATGGCACCGGATGACTCCATAGCCTCATTCCGACGCATTCCATGGACCGCACGAATACTGAACGAACCGGACGTGGTCGCTCGTGTACCGAATTCTCGACTTCCCAAACGCGACACGGAAGACAGCCTGTACGCCGAAATCCTTAAAACCGATCGCACGATCCGAAACTGCATAGTCGTCTATCGCAAATCAGCCAATGCTGGAGATGAAATCTCAGAAGCGACAACATTATACGAAGTAGGCGATGGGATGAACGGACATCCTGAAATTATACATGGAGGGATTACAGCGACGATGATCGACGAGAGTATGGGGATAATGCAAATGGAGAATCTTGAGAGGAAGAGGAGGAAAGAGAAAGAAGTCGCTGAAGACGAAGAGAGGGAACCTCCGGAGGGGTTGAGTGCTTTTACGGCGTATTTGAATGTGCAGTATTTGAAGCCTGTCAGGACACCGGCCGTGATTGCGGTCACGGCGAGGAGGGTCAAGAAGGAGGGGAGGAAAGAGTGGGTTGTGGCTGAGTTGAAGCAGTGGCATGGGGATGAGAAGACTGGAGAGGTTGTGGCTTGTGCTAAGGGGGAGTCGTTGTGGATTACGCCGAAGGCGAAGGAGTATAGTAAGCTGTGAGATGTGTGCCAACAGCTCCTCTCGCTCGAGAGGGACAAGAGGTACAAGGAATCGTGAGCGACAAGAGCTGGACTTTCCGATTGGCGAGAGTGTTCGAAACGCGGATCGCTGTTCCACGGCAGGCTCTGCGCTGGAGCAGGCCAGCTCGAAAATTGGCCCATGTGCACAGCGAATCTGCACCTCCGAGTGGTCTAGTCTTCACCCTCGTCTTGCCCAACACTGTGCTCATCCTTGATCGTCACAGCGAATCGAACACGCCTGTGCAGATCGGTGCGTTGGCGGCATTGACTGCAAGTGCAGTCAACAGATATCATGAACGCCTCAAGTTGCACATATCAACGCCTTCATCGCCTACTTCTTTCACATCCTCGCGTAGCTCTCCATCAAGCAATATCGAAGCCCACTACAGTAATATACTTCCGAGGCTCATCCCACGCGAGCTAGTCCCACGAGCTTGGGAGCAGATCCTTGGCATAGCGCGTGGCTGTTCGTCGTCATCGAGAACGACACGGGAAGCAATGATCACAATACAACACAACAGCAACCAGGTTCGGACATGCAATTCGCATGTACATACCATCATCAGCTGCATTACGTTTGCTACCCCGACATGAGATAAACACTATCTATCTGCGAACCAGATAGAGCCATTCCTCTTTGAGAAGGAACAGCCGAGAGCATCGTCAATCTCGCAGGTCGCTACTTTGTGCCCAGATGTGCGGAGGTCTTGCTTGGCCCATCCTTTGGCCGGGGTTCTTATCATCCTTTGCTGCTTGCTTTAGGTTTGTCGCGTGGTTCTCGATCCTTTTGCTTCTTCTTCTTCTTGCTGTAGTATTATCATATTGAGCAGCAAGAAATCACTCCTCGGCCGCAGCAGCAGCATCCACCAGAAGCAATGGATATTGAAGCCGACCAGGATAACAAGTCTGATAGGAAGAACTCCGTCCAATGCGTCAACGATGCGCACGATCTTGCCATCCTTGGCCATGTCGAGGAACTTACGAGGAAATTCGACCCATGGTCTATGCTGGCGCTGGCTTTCAGTATTTTAGGAACATGGAGCACATTAGCAGTCGGACTTTCATCTGGCCTTGTCAATGGCGGACCAGTCTCGATTCTATGGGGCTTTATCGTCGTCTTCATTTGCGACATATGTATTGCTCTTTCGCTGGGAGAACTTTGCAGTGCTATGCCGACGGCTCTTGGTCAGGCATATTACATCCATCGACTGTATGATACGCCTATTGGACGATTTTCTAGTTACATGTGTGCGTGGATCAATACGTTCGGATGGTGGACTTTGACTGCCAGTCAGGCGGCTTTCATGACTGAATTCATGCTCGGCATGAAAGTTATGTTCGATAATGAGTGGAGCGGGGCTGGAAAAGGTTGGGTTCAATTTCTGGTCTATTTGGGCGTCATTCTGGCTTTCACGGCGACGAATGTTGTGGCTTGCCGCAAGGACAAAGTCTTGCCCATCTTCAACGATGTTATCGGGCTTTGGTACATCGCGCTGTTCTTCATGATCTCGCTGGCATTGTTGATCTCTGTGGGCACCCGAGATGGTATGTCGTTTCAGCCAGCATCGTTCGTGTTTGGGAGGTGGCTCAATGGGACTGGCTGGCCTACGGGTGTCGTCTGGTTCACAGGTCTCCTGCAAGGCGCATACGCTCTGACCGCATTTGACGCTGTGATTCATATGATCGAAGAATTGCCAGAACCACGCAAGAACGCACCAAGGATTGCATGGCTAGCAGTTTCACTTGGAGCGGCTACTGGATGGATCTTCATGGTAGTCTGCCTCTTCTGCATCCAGGATCTGGAGACTGTCATCGATGGCCCGACCGGTCTCCCTTTCAGCGATTTGGTTCTGCAGACTATTGGCAGGACAGGTAGCTGCGTGCTACTGTCTCTGCTGGTAGTCAATGGCCTCGGACAAGCTGTTAGTATGGCAACCACTGGCAGTCGCTTGACCTGGGGTTTCGCTCGAGACGCGGGAATCCCATGGAGTGGATACTTCTCCAAAGTGGATCCATTCTGGAAGGTGCCCGCAAGAGCTCTTTGGCTACAAGGAGCGCTCATCGCATTGGTCGGGATCCTCTACCTATTCGCAAACACGGTCTTGGAAGCCATTTTCAGCGTCGCCACTACTGCTCTGACCATCTCGTACGGCATGCCTATTCTTGCTCTTGTATTGGCCGGTCGGGACAAATTGCCCGCTGGCGGAACATTCAAGCTAGGGAAGCTGGGCCCTCTGTGCAATTGGGTGTCGGTCATCTATTGCAGCATCACCACCGTGTTCTTCTTCTTTCCAGGGGAGCCGAACCCAGCTCCGGCGGACATGAATTACGCCATCGCGGTATTTGGCGTCATGTTGGTTATTTCTCTGGCTTTCTGGGTCATCAAGGCCAGACGAACATATCTGAAGTCGGATGATGCCGCTATGCGGATTGAGCTTGCGCGAGAGCTGGAGCAGAGGGAACTGGTGAATCCAATAATTGAGACTCAAAAACCGGTATTAATGTGAGCCCAGCTCCTAACGAATCTAATGATGCATGTATAGCTGCTTTCCTATGCCGAATCATCTCTTGGGTGTGGTTCATGTGGTGCTAATTGATGTACTCATGACAGCTTATCAGTACCAGCAGGAGTCAGATCCTTGGGGGGCGAGCAAGATCCTGACATGGCCCGGCGATGTTCTCATGTGGATACAGGAGAAGTGATCCAATGACAGAGAAAGCTCCTCATGGAAGGCACGTGTCAAGAACACTGCTCACTTCATTCACGAAAGTAAAGAAGATGTCGGCCCAACACAAGGGTCTCTTCGAACGACTGTCGAGACAATTCACGCCTTTCCTTCGCCACTCATGTCGTCTTGAAACCGCTGCTCGCCTCCACCACCAAAGCAAACAAACAAGCGCACTGACCTGGACCCTCATCGCCGCCACCGCACCGCCTCTCAGCCCCTCCCTCCCTCCCGCTGAGCAT
>JAASFF010000141.1:680309-783962 GCA_013365195.1 Cercospora citrullina
CTTCAAGCTTCCTGAGTTGGCTCAGTTGGAATCGCCCCCCAATAAGGCGTTTGTGGAAAATTGCTGAAGTCGCAATTCGAACTTCAAACCACAGCATTTCCAATGAGTTCGCGGGATATAAACGACTCCGCGGTTAGAACGAAGCCCCCATTTCATTTCCCTCTCTTTTGCTGGGGCAATCGATTGTTTTGGAAGTCGCGAGTGAGGTGATTCGAGGGTTTTGTTGGAGTGAGGGGGCTGCCGTTTGGTCACCCACCACTCTACAGTTGCACCGCGTTGAGGCTGGCTGGCTTCGAGCACTGCTCGATTGCTGACAGGTCGCGATTCTTGTCGTTCTTACTAGAGCTCGTGTGCCTAACGTGCAGAGATGTTCTGCTTCAGGTTTCTTGTGGAATGGCACAGCAGTAGAAGGAGTAGTCTTGAGCCATAATATCAAATTGCAGTCTCCATTCACATCATGCCTCATGGAACGGCTCAGATAAGTGATTTCCATTCATTTCATGAAAACTGATTCTCGTCGCCGACTCTGATGGCGACTCCCGCTAGAAGGCCATCCTCAAGAGCAGTTCCTCCCGTCAGCCATGCCTGCAGAACTTGTTCCCTGTCCACTTCATCGCCATTTCGGCTCGACAGCCTTGCACTCCCACAGCATCGCCCTTGATAGTGTCTGCGAACAACACTCGATGCAATTCTTCCATAGCCAACATGTCTCCGTCTCCGTTGCTAACAAAGCAGGTGGCTCTCCGTGAAAGTCTCCGTTCGGACGCGGCTTTCTGCCCGTACAGCGCTTAGGCATTCGTCGCCACGCAATCTGTTGCGTCATGTGCGAGAAGGGCGCGATACAGGTCTTGCGCCCTTCATACCAGACTGGAATCTTCCGGACCCTTCGGAGCCTCAAATGGTGAGCAGTGATGGATTAATTTATGCAATCTCGCCACCGCTGCTTTTGCGTCTTTACAAGAACATATCCTCGTGTATTATTCAGCCGCCGTCATGCTCGTCTGCAAATTCGTGCGCCTCATCATCTCCGCCATACAGAATCTCGCAGACGCCGCCAATTGGTATATCCATGACAGCATCAGTGCCTTCCATCCACAACGTCTTCCAGTCCAGCTCCGGCTCAATTTGAGCAGTATTCGTGCTCGACTGTCTGCTTTGCCCACCTACTCGCGCTTTGCCACCGCCTTTCTTGCCGACGCTCCCGTTATGCTTGTGCTTGGACTGGTCCTCCGCCGTCCAGCTAGACTTGTCATTCCGCACGATGTTGCCATTCGCATCCACGACCGCGATACTAGCCGCCTCATCAACCAGACATTCCACGCTTTTGAGCGGCAAAGTCAGATGGCCGACGTTGTAGGATGCCAGCGCCACGTAAATGTAGACGATGAGCATGACGGTCCATGCTGGAATGGCGAGTGCCCACCAGCGGTTGGGGTAGTAGTAAATACCTAGCTGATGGAGGAATGGAGAAGGTAAGAAGGACCAGAGCAGATACACAATGAAGGCCAGGCTACTGGTGAGGTAGAGTGTGAAACCGTAGTACTCATAGGTCGGCACCTTTGGACTCGCTCGTGGAATGGGCTTTGCTGAGCGGAAGGTGCTCGTCAGCGTCGATGCTGCGGCCGAGTTTGGTGTCTGTGTTCCCGTCGCATGACCGCGTCCCTGCGGCCCACCTTCATCGCTAGACGGATCTGGTGTCGTTGGCCTACTATTGTGCGTGCTGAAGTTGGGTCGGAGCAGAGACGTCAAAGATGGGGACGGAGGAAGCGGAGTGGGCGGGCGGCCGTAGAAGGGCGGAGCAAAGGCGGAGGGGCCCAGATACGTGTGGCTACGAGAGTGCTGGTGATATATAGGAGGGTGCGAGGGGAGGTTCGCTACATGTCCGTCTTCCTGCTCGCCATTGGACTCTTCATCAGACGATACGGGTGACAAGGAAGGCAAGTCGTGGGCGGGGTCCAGCGAGAAGTCCTCGATGGAGGCGGGCTCCGACGGCGAAGTTACATTGTCGCCAGAAACTTCAGGAGACAGTGCAGCCGATTGCTGCGAGGATGTTCCTATGGTAGCATCGCGCTTCGGAGGACTGTCGCTCTTGAGCGTCGGCAAGTTCGGCGTAGATTTGCTCTGAAACCCGGAGGGCACCGGCAGAGATTTCGGCGGCGTGCCCCTGCTCTGCGGCGGCATCTCAGCGCGGAGGGCGGTGGCAGTGGTGGCAGCGGTAATGGTTCAGGAAGTCATCTCGAAATGAAGCTCGTGTCTCGGCAGCCACGCGACGGCCAGGATGCCGCGACGTGTGGGCGCAGGAGGGTGCGGCTCGTCGGGCCGTGAGCACAGGGGCAACGTCTCGCCGGTTCCATCAGAACTTCACGGTGACCGACGACACATTGGATAGCACAAGGACAAGTGAAGCTGTATTCAACAGAGAACCCTCTCGAACATCTTCCAAAGATTGATATAAATCCGGTCACCGGTCTGCGCGTGTTGCTGGAGACTACTGGCATGGCGAGCAGCAGCAGGGATGCTTTCGCTGGGAAGAGAGGCTGACCGGCGTGCGTCAATTCAAGCGTGAGCGAAGGCGGCGGTGATGATCACGTTCTTCAAGGGCCCACGCTTTCATACTCTCTTGAATAAGCCTCGAATATATGGAACCGCTACTGCCGACTCAGAACTTGCCTGTTTACCGACGACAAGCGCCAGTGACTTCGAGTATTGGGGACAACGAATAGTTGCCATCATGACTGTGACTACGAATGGGTTGCAATACGTCAGAGAGCACTCGCGACTGGCCCACGATTTTGATCCGGCCCACGCGAAAGTTGACAGCTGCCAAGCCCCTATTCGAATGAAGTCGCAGGACTCGGATGTCGCTAATCCTTCGCGCCGCTGGAGTGACGTTTTGATATGTGGAGCTGCCCAATCATAGAACGGTAGGATGAAGGCGAGATCAGATTGAGGTGAAGCAGGGATTGCACACCAACGATTCTTTATGTCAGCTTGTCTGGAGGATTTGAGCCAACCAACCTTATTACGCAGTGCTGCAGAACACATGCAATTTATCAGAAAGCTAAGCCACTTAGGAGCCCCACATACCACATGCTGTGCCGCAAGGCTCAGCAAACGAGCGAACGCTGAAACGATGCACAGCGCGCTCCTGCGCGACAGACCCAGAGATTCAGGTCAGTGGCCCTCCAGCGACTCTTTTTCCCGTGTACCTCGAGTGGACATGGAACGATGACAACAATATCGAGTCGTAAACTACGCCTCGCAGCTGCGGTGCTGGTGCTCAGCTGCTTTTTGCTAATTCTCAATTGGCAGTCCGCCGCCAGTTGGCCTTCCAAGATAATAGGAACGCAACCGGCAGGGCCACAAATACCACGCGTCGATTCCAGCAGCGATGAGAGAGCCAGTCAGCCACGAATATCCTGCAAGGGCGTCAGAGGAGCTCTGATTGATGCTGGGAACACTGTCGATATTCCTCAGACGTCGGCAGAGCTCTCAAACGTCGCCTATACCGAGCCTACCTTTGGCTCGTATCAGGCTCTCAATCTGTCTCAAGGATGGATGACTTTCGAGCAGCGATATGGGCCGTATGGCTACAGCAATACTTCAGCTGCACAGAGCGAGGTGGACTGGGAGTCAATTGACTGGGGTCAGCTGCAGAGCGAGTGCGCAGAGAGCAACAGAGAGCGTTTCGGCCGCCTCGATTTCTTCGAGCCAGGACCAAGGTTTCGCAATGTCCGCGATACGCATCTACCTGAGGCCTCACGGGATAAGACAGGGCGACAAGCCATTGTTTTACGAACTTGGAGCACATACGAGTACCATCCTGAAGACCTTTGGAACTTGCGCTCCATCATCACCGAAGCTACTCTTGCAACAAACGCGGACTATCAAGTTTTCCTGCTCATCGATCTGAAATGTAGCGACCAGCCTGAGTGCAAAGATGTGTTCTCGAATTACACTCAGTACAATCATGTCCTGGAGTCCGTACCGAAGGAGTTTCGCAGTATATCGGTCTTATTTGATGAGAGCCTGCAACGCAATTGGTACCCCAAAACAGAAGAGTATCGTTCAATGTGGCAGATTATGCAGCCACTTCAGCTGTTCGCCCACTTTTACCCTGAATTCGATCATTACTGGCAGATCGAAATGGATACACGGTTTACCGGACACGTAGGCAAAATTCTGCAGGCATTTGACACGTTTGGCCGAGAACAACCGTACAAGCAAGCCCGCGAGCGAGCAAGTTGGGCTTATATGTCAAGCATCCACGGCGCATACAGCGAGTTCTCGGCAAAGATCAACCAGTCTCTGCAGGGCGGCGCCACGATTTGGGGACCGGACACTATCAACAAAGTCACACCAATTGGCTCCACATTGCCTCTCAAGCCAGAAGATGATAACTTCCATGTAGGCGTGGGGACAGATGCTGATCTCCTCTTATTTGGCCAGCTAAACGATGTGCGAAGATTCGAGAAGCAGGAAGACTGGGTGTTCAGAGACTGGTATCTGGGCGGCTTTGCAGACAACATTCCACGATACATGTCTGTACCCGCACAAGCGAGGGCCTCGCACGATCTGCTGGAAGCCGTTCACCGCGCTCAGCATCAATCGGGGTTGAGGGTTCCTAGTGAAGCTACGCTGCCCAGTTGGGCTCTCTGGCTGGGACTGAAAGTTGTAGGCCTTCCACTACCCTTGTACCAGTACCCCGAGCGGCAACACCATGAGCTCAATTGGGCCAGAAATGGAGGACTGCCTGATAGAATGCCAGACGGCATCGCCAATGGTGCAGGAAACTATCGAGGTAGTTCTCTGGCATTCTTTACCCGCCCGGTAACGTTCGATTGGTGGTCGTCGCTAGCTGATCCGGTCTTTGAGCATTGGATGGGGACATACAAGAACAGAAGTCAAGATGGAGATCTTGAACACCCTGAATATGCTGTGGTGCCAAATGAACTGCCCACTTTCATGAGAGAGCTTGATGGAGGGGTATACATGCCGGAGCTGATCATACATCCGCGGAAGAGTAATTCATACCATGCTCCTGGCTGAATGCACCACACACAACGCTTCGCATGCGCGCCATCGTGGAAGACATTGGCAGCCGAAAAAGTACAACATCCGTCTGGTGCTGTGCCGCACATGGAGTAACCACCAGGCAGGGGCTCTGCTGGCTCATCTGGCTCACCTGGCACATTGGATCTGTGCCAGCCACAGCCAATTCAGAGCCGAACGAGGCTGGAACACGCGCGCACAGACCCGGTAGATGCATCGAGGCACGGGCTGGCTGGTCGGATTAATAGCGCTGCATGGTCAGAAGTGCCACGATGCCTGTGACGCCTTCGCCCCGAGGCATCCCAACCTCATCACTGTTGCTATTGCACTTCAAAGAGTAGCTGTCGGAATCAGTTCTTGGGAACGCAGCTCTAGGTCGGATCTCGCGCAGGACCTGGTAACTGGAATTCAAAACTCGTCCATTCATGATCGGTCTAACAATTAATGGAATTGAGTTGGATTAGATCCGAGACAGCCCTCAAACTTTAGGTAGGCGCATGACGCCACTTTGACAAGCTTGTACATCCAACCTTCAACCACACTTTCCACTCTGCTCCGCCATTTCTCAGTCGGGTTTTGTCCAGTGACACTCTTTCATGCACCTCGGATGTCACGGCATAGCTTGAAGTAGTAGCGATGTCACATCACATGCAACCTCGTCACACCTCCCCCGTGAGATCAGCCATGCGGTACCTGAGCAGGAAGGCGAGGATACCATGTAAGCGGCGGCTCGCATACCACTCAGACGGTACTCGCCCAGCCAAGGCATCACTTCTGCCTTGCTAAGCTTTCTTGTTCACTCATCAACCTCACCTCAGACATGAAGTCAATGATCACAGGCATAGCACGCCTATTCCTGCTTACAACCATCACTGCCGCAACCACTTCTGAGCAGCACAACTACGACCTGATCGACCCACTCATAGGCTCATACAATGGCGGCAACGTCTTCGCTGGAGCAACTTTGCCCTTCGGCATGGCCAAGTCCGTCGCAGATGTTTCCGGCCAGAATACTGCAGGCTTTAGCTACGACGGTTCCAATGTGACAGGCTTCTCAGCTCTGCACGATTCTGGGACTCGCGGACAACCTAGCATGGGCAATTTTCCATTGTCGGTGCAGTACTGCGACGACGACAAGATTGCCTGCAAATATGGAGCCAAGATCGATCGAGCTGTAGATGTGGTTAATGGAAGTGTTCGAGCGCAGCCTGGATACTTTACGCTGAAGCTGGCCAACGGCATGGTCATGGAAACTACGGCAGCTGAACATACTGCTCTTTATCGATTCTCTGCTGCGAACAACCAGACGGATCCCTTGATTTTGTTAGATCTGACAGATCTACAGGATAGCAGGCAGAATGCTTCTGTCAGCGTTGATCCAGATACTGGTCGTATCATGGGCAATGGAACTTTCCTCCCAAGCTTTGGCGTCGCTTCTTATCAGGCGTACTTCTGCGTTGACTTCCAAGGCGCCGATATCCAGGACACGGGCATCTGGGTCAACGATCGTGCAGGCAGTGAGCAGAAAGAGCTGTTTGTTAATCGTGGGTACAGTTTGTTCTACATCCAGGCTGGCGCTTTCGTTCGCTTCAAGTCTCCGCAAAGTGGCAACCTCATAGCTCGAGTGGGCTTGAGCTTCATGAGCACACGGCAGGCCTGTGATAATGCAGAGAACGAGATTCCAGATTTCAACTTCGACCGAGTACGAGAAGCTGCTGCAGATGCTTGGAAGTCGAAATTCACTGGCGTTGGCATTGAACCAGGAGGCGCATCTACATCGCTTCAGAAGACCTTCTTCACGGGAATCTATCGGACAATGATCTCTCCCCAGAACTACACAGGAGAGAATCCCCTGTGGCAGAGTAGCGAACCATACTTTGACAGCTTTTACTGGTACGCATTTCCTTGCCTCGCAGCCCTTCTGCTGTGCTGACGCCTTCTAGCATATGGGATTCGTTTCGCACTGCGTTTCCTTTCCTCGCTGTCTATCAACCAGATGTGCTATCGCAGCTCATCCGAAGCCTACTAGACACTTACGTTCACCTAGGCTGGCTTCCAGACTGCCGCATGCAGCTCTGCAAAGGCTACTCCCAGGGTGGAAGCAACGCGGACGTAGTGATTGGCGACGCCTATGTCAAAAACCTCAGTGGCATTGACTGGGACCTAGCCTACAAAGCGATCGTCAACGACGCTGAGAACGAACCTTTCGACTGGGGCGTCAATGGACGCGGTGGACTCGTCAGCTGGAAACGATACGGTTACATTCCCTTCCAAGACTACGACTACCTTGGCTTCGGTCCATCTTTTCACAGCGTCAGCCGTACACTAGAATACGCTTACGATGATTTTGCGATTGCTCAAGTAGCTCGTGGTCTTGGCCACGATACTGATTACGAGAAGTATTTGGAGCGCAGCGCAAATTGGCAGAATCTCTTCAAAGCAGATCAAACTTCTTTCTGGCCAAACGGGACAGACACTGGCTTTGTTGGATTCCTCCAACCACGCTTCGCAAATGGGACCTGGCGATTCCAGGATCCTATGGAGTGCTCTCCTCTCGATTCGAAATTCTGCAGCTATTCCAGTAATCCTCGCGAGACGTTCGAATCTGCAATTTGGGAATATGTCTTCTACGTGCCGCAAGACCAGGCCGGATTAATTCGTGCTGTTGGAGACAAAGACAATTTTGTGCGTCGACTAGACTACCTCCACGAGAGCGGCCTCCTCGATATCGGCAACGAGCCGAGCGAGCTCACTTGCTTCCAATACCACTATGCTGGACGACCAGGGCTTTCTGCGAAGAGATTACACACGTATATCCCGAGCTCCTTCAATTCTTCTATTAACGGCTTACCTGGGAATGACGATAGCGGAGCACAGGGTTCTTTTCTCGCGTTCGCGATGTCTGGGTTGTTTCCTGTTGCGGGTCAGAACGTTTATTTGATTACTCCGCCGTTTTTTGAGAGTGTTAGTTGGACTTCACCTGTCACGGGGAAGATTGCGACGATTAGGAATGTCAATTTCGATGTAGAATATAAGAATATCTATATTCAGAGTGCTAAGCTCGATGGGGAGGAGTATGCGAGGAGCTGGATCGGGCACGAGTTCTTCTTGGAAGGCGGTGTGCTGGAGTTAACGCTGGGCAGTCAAGAAAGTGATTGGGGGACAAGAGAGGAGGATTTGCCGCCGAGTTCTTCGAGTGGTGGAAGGTGAAGAATGGCCAAAGGCAGGATGTATCATTCAGCGTTCTATCGAAACCAATAGTCTATTGACTCTCGTTCGCAAAATCGTGCTTTTACTCAAGCGAAGCAGGTGACGCAAACTATCCCACCCAGCGCCTGACACTCTTGAACATTCTCGTCCAAGGACCAAAGTCTCCCCATTCCTTCTTCTCCTCTCGTGGCAAGTAGCTCGCCACTTCCTTCAGGATCGTCCTCTCTGGATGCGGCATCAATGCCAAAACCCTACCATCTGGTGTCCTCACACCCGTGATACCCAATGGAGATCCGTTCGGGTTGTATGGGTAAGCCTCCGTTGGTCGCAGATAATTGTCCACATACCGCATCGAAACTAATCCCTGATCGATCAAATTCTGCGCAGAAGACTCTCCCGACTGCGGGAACGAAGCGCGACCTTCACCATGTGCAGTCACAATAGGCAAATACGAACCATTCATTCCGTGAAGGAAAACAGAAGGATCCTTGTAATTGTCCGCTTTCTCCGTGACTTGCACCATACAAACACGAGCTTCATACTGCTCGCTCACATTGCGTTCGAAAGTCGGCCAGTTCTCCGCGCCTGGAATAAGTTCTGTCAAACGAGAGAGGAATTGACAGCCATTGCAGACTCCCAAGGCGAAAGTATCTTTGCGCTCGAAGAAGTTCTTGAATTCGGCGCGTGTGCCTTCGTGCAGGAGGACGGATTTGGCCCAGCCTTGGCCGGCACCAAGAACGTCGCCGTAGCTGAAACCGCCGCAGGCAGCGAGACCGACGCATGAGGCGAGAGAGAAGCGACCGGTGAGGATGTCGGTCATGTGTACGTCGATGGGGCTGAAACCTGCGACGGAGAAGGCGAAAGCCATTTCTGCTTGGCCGTTGACACCTTGCTCACGGAGGATAGCGACGCGGGGTTTTTGTTTTATAGTGGCTGCGATCGATGTGGACCAAGGTAGGATGTTCTCTTCGGGCTTGAAGGTGAGCTTGTACTGCAGGCCAGGGTTCTTATTGTCGTCAATGTTGGTCTTTTCGGCGTCGGCACAGTCTGGGTTGTCACGCAGGCGCTGCATCGCCCAGGAAGTGTGGTGCCACTTCTGTTGTAGCTCTGATCTCGATGCTCGGTAGATACAATCTGCTCCGTAGTGGATGGCGAGCTCCTGTCGGGAAGACTTGGGGACAGAGGCAATGGTGATGGGTGTCATGGGCGCGAACACGCCACGGAACTGACTCTCATCCTTCTTGCGGATCTGGAATACCGCGCCCAATTCCTCGTTGAAGAGCGTCTCGATTACGTCTTGTGGCCTTCCCGATTTGACGATGCGGTCGAGCATAAGGTCCAAACCGCAGCGACCTGCGAACATCATTTCCGCAAGCGTCGTGAACAGACCGCCATCTGAACGGTCGTGGTAGGCAAGCACGATATCGGTCTCGTGAAGTTGCTCGACGGCATGGTAGAAGTCCTTGATGAAGTCCACATCGTGCACGTCTGGGGCAGTGTTGCCGACTTGATTGAAGACCTGTGCAAGAGCGGAGCCGCCGAGAGCCTTCTTACCTCCAGCAAGATCCACGAACATCAGAAGAGTCTCGCCAACGTCTTCGTAGCGCGCCAGTGTTGGGGTCCATGTGCTGCTTAAGTCGTTCACAGGCGCAAAAGCTGTGACTACCAACGAAAGTGGTGCAGTGACTTCTTTGTCCTCCCACTTCGTCTTCATCGACATTGAGTCCTTGCCGACAGGAATGCTGATACTCAGCTCAGGGCACAACTCCATACCAATGGCCTCGACAGCCTCATACAAGGCAGCACCTTCGCCTGGATGACTGCTAGCTGCCATCCAGTTGGCTGAGAGGCGGATGCGCTTCAGCCTGTTGGGAATGCTTGCAGCTGCGATGTTGAGCAGAGACTCTGCCACTGCCATGCGTGCGGATGCAGCAGCTGAGATCAACGCAAGCGTAGGCTTCTCACCCATAGCCATAGCCTCGCCAGTGGTTATTCCTGGGGTGAGAGACGTTGCCGTGACAGATACATCAGCGACTGGTGTCTGCCAAGGTCCTACCATCTGGTCTCGGACTGTCAGACCACCCACTGTGCGATCTCCAATCGTGATAAGGAAGGATTTTGATCCAACAGATGGCAGTGCCAAGACGCGGTCGACGGCATATGGCAGGACATCTTGCACCTTTGTTGGTGATGCAGGAAGGTACGACGAGAGACTGCTATCGAACGCAGGGAGTTTGAGCTTGCGCGACTCGACAACTCTCGACATCTTGGGCGGCTTTCCGAACAGTGTCGACATTGGCAGATCGATAGGCAGAGGCTCCTCTTTGGAGTCGCGATCCATCAGGATCAGTCGTTGCTCTTTAGTAGCTTGTCCTACCACCGAATAACCACATCTTTCGCGCTTGCAGATCTTTCTGAATGCCTCAAGTTTGTTAGGTGCGATGGCCATGACATATCGTTCTTGGGCTTCACAGCACCAGATCTGCAGAGGGCTCAGGCTCGGGTCGGCATTGTCAACCTCTCTCAACTCGAATTTGGCGCCATAGCCAGAATCATGGGCCAGTTCTGGGAGCGCATTGGATAATCCACCAGCACCAACATCGTGGATGAATTGAATTGGGCTCTCCGCTCCAAGCGAGGCACATGTGTTGATGACTTCTTGAGCTCGTCTCTCGACCTCAGCGTTGCCACGCTGCACACTTGCGAAGTCCAAGTCGACACTGCCTTCTCCGGATTGTATGCTGGAGGCTGCACCGCCACCGAGACCGATGAGCATCGCCGGGCCACCGAGCACGACCATGTGCGCACCAGGGCTGACGTCCTCTTTCCTCTTGATCTCATTACCTGGGCGCACTGTTCCAACTCCACCTGCGATCATAATAGGCTTATGATAGCCACGCACCTCGGCTGTGTTCTCGTCTACTGGCACCTTCATAGACAGAGTACGGAAGTAGCCAGTCGTGCTGGGACGGCCGAACTCATTGTTAAAAGCTGCACTTCCGATGGGAGCCTCGAGCATAATATCGAGACTGCTTGCTAAATGTCCTGGTTTGCCGATGTCAAGCTCCCATGGCTGCCCATGACCAGGAATGTGCAAATCTGAAACACTGAAGCCGGTCAGACCAGTCTTTGGCTTCGAGCCTCTACCGACTGCACCCTCGTCTCTGATTTCGCCTCCAGAGCCAGTAGCAGCTCCGGGGTAGGGAGACACAGCTGTCGGGTGGTTGTGAGTCTCGACTTTGCCCAGGTAGTGGACGTCTTCTTTGGTCTGCTTCCATTCGCCAGTCAGCTGATCTGGGGCCCATTGACTCCCCGGATATCCTTGCATGACAGCAGCGTTGTCGCTGTATGCCGACAGTACGAAATCCGAGTTGACTCTATGGGTGTTGCGGATCATCTGGAACAGACTGTGGTCCATGACCTTGCCATCGATAGTCCACTGAGCATTGAATTGCTTGTGCCGGCAATGCTCGGAGTTTACCTGAGCAAACATGAACAATTCCACGTCTGTTGGGTTTCGCTGCAAGTCCTTGGTGTAGGCATCGATCAGATACTTGATCTCAGACTCATCTAGAGCAAGGCCAAGCGTCTTGTTCGCCTCGCGGAGTGCAGCTTCGGGCCCTGCGGAATTGTGCAACAAGTCGACCCTTGTCAACGGAGCAGGAGCAGCTTGAGCAAACATCGCGTCGAGGTTGGGTGGGTGCGTTGCGAGGTTGTCAGTCATGCGATCGTGCAACGAGTCCGGACTGGGAATGGAGCCATCTTCTGGAGCCTGCTCGAATTTGGCAGCATAGAGAATGCCGCGTTCCACTCTCTTGACAGCAGTTTCAAGACCGCAGACGTGAGCAATATTCGTTGCTTTCGAGCTCCAAGGCGAGATAGTGCCTGCTCTCGGACTCACGTAAAAGAGCTTGATGTTGGCATTGGCGGGTGACTTGCCATGATTGACCGCTCCCTGAAGTGCATCATACAGCTCTCCTTGCTCGGGATAGCTGTCGTACTCGAGCAACTGCTGCAAAACTTGGTGCTCTTCATTTGTCAGAGTCCTGTGCGAAGAGATATAGTGTACCCATATCGCCTGCAGATCCTTGGCACCGATTTGTGAAATGAGCCTGTCGCGACGAAACTTCGACAGCGCGGACGCGCCAGGTAGGGCGAGATATACGCCGTCGGGTTGTGTTGTAGTCATGATGTGTGGGCGTAACTGCCAGCGGCAGCTTTTGAGAGTCGGTCTACATTGTCATCATTTCGAACGAGCGAGCCAGAGCGAGTCAACTTTTTTGAAGCGCTCGGAGCGCGGCACGATCCGCGAAAACTCACTTGCATGAAACATGACCTCACAAAATAAGTAAAGTGAGAAATAATCAATACATAGGCATACTGCACTTCACGAAATCTCTGTTCGTCTAGGGCGTTCAAAGACTATGCCTCGGCTTCTTTGCAAACTCATAAACGCCGTGAAGTAAGAACGCTTCATACCATCTCGACCCGATGAGAACTCCTGATATACCACCTCCTGGTTCTTCTTGTCCATGTGCCCTAGTCGTCAAGTCGCCCCGCTACCCTTTGCACTATTACTTCTCGATCTGCCACTGCTCGTGGCACTGGCTTTCGAAGGTGCCGAAGAGCTCGCCGAGCGGTGAATCTTGCTGCCGTGTAAACCTCGCTTCTAAAACACACGCCGTACCCGATCAGAACAACCGTCGAGCTGCGAAGAGCGCCACAGTGGTGAAACGCCAAGCGCTATGCAAAAAGGGTGTGAAGGGAAAGGTCGTAGAATGGAAATGGAGAAAGCAACAGAACGGTGCAGTAAATATGCTAGGGATGAGGCAAAGGCGGGCAAACGCTCGAGCTTCTCATCCACGTACCGAATTGGTATGCCTCTCAGCTCTCCTGTCGTCCTGTAAGCGCAAGCGCTCCATAGAGATTGGATCTCCGTCCTCGGTGCGCGTAGAGCTTTGCTGATTGCCATACGCTTGGGGAGGTCGTACCGCCGGGGCATGTCCATTCTGCTTCATGGACTCTGCAAGTTGCGTCAAACGGTCCCATTTGGCTTGTCGACTAGCCTTCACAGCCTCCGCGTTGTTCTGCTGCTCTGTGTATTCGTGCGAGCACTCATCGAAAAGCTGTGGATTTACTTCCATGAACAACTTCATTGCATTGTACACCATGCCGTGTATTGTACTATGCGTGTCATTAGTAAAGCCCGGCGTGGCGGTTCTGACAAAACGTACCGGTTCCAGTGACCCTTAGAATTCTCGTACAAAGGTGCGAACATGATGGGAAGGATGACATCCACATTGTCGCTGACAAGGTTACAGAAATATTCGTTGTTCCAGAAGTAAAGAGCGCGTTCAGCGACCTATAGCACTGTTAGACATGCGGTGCGATGAGTAAGACGGCGACTTACCTGAAAGTGTGGGCTTGCAACGCTTTTCGCGAGCTGGTTAAAGAGAGGCTCCTGCACTTTCGCAAACTCGGCAGGGTCCATAACCTCGAAGATATCCTCCACTTCGTTCAAGAACATGACCTCTTTCGTGCTGTTGACCTTGGGCCAGTAGCGTAGTAGACCCAGCACAACCTCTTCGGTGAGTGCTGCATCCTTCTCCAAGAATTGTACGATGCAGTAAGCAAGCTGGGGATGATACATGCTTAAGCTTTTGACTTTGTGCAGAGGGATCAAGACCCTGGTCAAGAAGAGCTTGTGCTCCTCCTTCAGTGGCAGAGCGAAGCCGTTGATGATCGAGCCCAAGATCTCCAGGAGCTCGGCAATTCCATTAAATCGCTCAGTCTCGTAAATGAACTGGAAGAAGACATTGTTGATGCTGCGTCTGATGAAGGAGCGCAAGTTGAGGAATTTGCCGTATATCCTGTGCAACGTGGTCTTCAAGAAGTCGCGCTCGCGTGGGTCTTCTGAATCAAAGAGCTCGAGGAGTTGCAACACAAAGCTGTGATCGATGTACTGCTTCGCATAGTTTGTGTTGAAGTCCTGGCTCTCGATGAAGCGCAAGAAAAACTCGTAGACAACCTGGATGTGTGGCCAGGCCACTTCGAGCACTGGCTCATCCTCTTCCGGGTCGAAAGCTTCGCCTTGCGGGTTCATAGGCGGGGGAATGGGTCTGAACAAGTTCTTCGCAAACATTTCCACGACCCTCGGGTACATGGGCTCCGAAATGACTTGGCGATTCTGCGCGACATAGTCCAGGAGCTCGTGTAGCGCCAGTCGCTTGATTTCTTTACTTTTCATGTCGCCCGAGGCATCATTGAAATCGAAGATAATGTTACATTGATCCAACTTTTGCATGAACAGTTCCTGTCTGCGATTGGGCGGGACCTCATGGAAGCCAGGTAGCTTCTCAAGCTCCCGTTGCCTTTGGTCGGAGATGTCGAATCGGGAGGAATGCTGGCGTTTGGGTGTCCTAATTCCCTCTGGAACTGTGTCTTTCGGCGTGGCCTGTAATCTGTCGAAGAGGAGACTCTTTTGTCCAGCTTTGGGCGGGGCGAGGTCGTGCGGCATCGTTTCGGCGGCGCCTGGCGGAGGAACGTGCTACAACTGTCAGCCTCCATCATGATATGAGAGATGATCGCACACAAAGGAACACGCACTGGAGCGCTTGGAGATATTACCACACTAGGAGCAAGCTGGCCAAGTCGTCCCGGAGTTGATGGACCGCCCTGCTGATGCGGTCCACTATTCGAGGGGTTGGCATTGGCGGTGCCGTGCTGTGAGAATTGTCCCTGGGTCGAGCCTACGTTCGATGCAGGCTGGCCTGGCATTGGCGCGCCTGGGTGTGACTGAGTGGGCGCATCGGACTGCGGCTTGTTTCGACCGTCCACCAGGTTGCTGGTCGAGGAGGTGGGCGTCGCTTGAGCTGAGCCCGCGGGCGACTGGCTGTTGGAAGGGCCGCCAGCAGGGGACTGGGTGCCAGAAGTATTGTCTTTGGAGCCCTTCTTCGCGAGCTTGTTGCCCTCTCGGTCTTTCGCCCGCGAGAGCTGTTCTTGCTGTCAGATCACCACATTACTGTCTGCCTCGCACGCGCAGTGTCTCAAAACGGGTGGAATGGAGCTTACCACGCGCTGTCTGAAGCCCTTCATCATCTGTTGCGCCCAGTGGGACGACGATCACCGGCTCGCCAATGCTGCTGGAGGGAGAGAGGGAAAGGGTCCGGCCCTGCGGACGGCCTCCTGGTGCTCGTCAGGCGTCGTCGTCTGGAGGCGGCGGAGCGGAAGCGACACGTGACTCGAGGGAATGGGTGATGTCGGTGCGCGCGGGCGTTGGTTTAAGGAGCGGTGATGGTGGGCGGCGTCGTCGATGTGTACAATTGACGCGCTGATGTCGACGTGAGCTTCGGCTTGGCCCAGGAGCAAGCCAAGGACGTGCAGTGGTGTTTGGGTCGACAGGGGAGGGCGGGAGAGGGCAGTGGCAGCGGGGAAGACGGCGACGTGCACGAGGACGGCGAGGTCGCGAGAGAGAGCGTGCGGTCGGACAGTCAGGTGTGTCGTAGCAGGAGGAGGCTGATCGACGACGGGGAGGGCATAATTGCGCGCTGATTCGTGCACGGCTCCAGCGCAGTAGCAGATGGGCCAAATAGTTGGAGGGAGAGCTCGTCAACACGCACACGCACGCCTGCGCCCCTCCAGCTTCTTTCCGTTTCACCCTCCCACCTCATCTTGACACAACACCACCACACTGCACCCACGTGACATCGCTTCCGCCCTCGACTATTCCACCTCGTTTCATCGAGGCTGCCGTCGCATCGAGGAGGCGACGCGAAAATGGAACAAAATGGAGCTGAAAGTACCGATGCGCCAAGCCGCGCAGTCGCGCCCATATATCCTGTGCCCGGGCAGCGCATCGTAGCCGTAGAACATCCATGCATCGTGCACAATTTCGACAAAGGCTTCAAGTCGCTCGGCGGAGAGGCGCAGCTCAAGCATGTGAGTGTAGTCGAAAGCCTCGCCGCACGGTAAGTCCATGTCTCACATATCGCACAGGTCCTCGAGCATCATGTGGGCGACTCGAAATTGAGCAACAAGCAAAATGAGCTTCCGGAACCCACGGCCGGCGTCTCACTGCGGCCAGGCGATCCATTCGCGAAGAAGCTGACCTCTTCGGGGATCTCGACGAGAAATGTGCTCGTCAAGGTGACACTTCCGAAGAGGACTGGACGCAAGCGCAAGCGTGACTCAGATGCGCCTTTCACAAACTCAGGCCCAGCTGCGACCAACTCGACGAGCATCACTGCGCCTCAACTGCTCAGTAGATTGCGCGACAATGAGGGCAAGTATCAAATTAAAGCCGTAGGCATGCTTCGTGAGACACATCGATTTCGCACCCTGCCGGACTTTCAAATGCGCAGTGCAGGCCTTCCAGTCATGCAGGAATTGAGAGAGCATGTTCTGACGCCCGACTACGATCGTCTGACCAGGTTCAGCGTAGACCTCTCGCCATTCGCATATCGAGGGGAGTATCCTGGGCCGCCGAATTTCACCAGCTACGATATGCCTCACAAGTACGAGTATCAGCAGGCTGCAGGTGTCATCTTCGTACAGGACGACGATGGCCAGATCAGGTCCAGAAATATTGCAGCACCGGTCAAGCGAGTTACATGGGGTCTACCACCAGATATTGACGAGGTTCCTCAAGGTCCCCCACTCGAGTTGCCTAGGAAAAGTCCTGGCGGCGAGATGCTGCCTCGCACAGTCGCAGCATTGCAGAAGATACTGGATGAGGACCGTCCCTTGGTCACAAAACGTGTTGCTCTCAACTCGATGCCACCAATCAGTGAAAGTATTTTCAAGGAAGCCACGCAGTATGTGGGCTACAGCTTCAAAGCCGGACCATGGCGTGACAGCCTCATCAAATACGGAGTGGACCCTCGGAAAGACCCCAAATACCGCCACTATCAGACGCTCATGTTTCAGGTCGATGCGCACGCCTTCAAAGACTCTACTGCCAGCGAACGTCCATCATGGAAGCAAAATGAGACGAACACCACATGGGCTAGACCTCTGCGGCATACGAAGGACGCACCATCGACACATGTCTTTGATGGAAAGAATATTACAGCGAACGGCAAGACATGGCAGACCATTGATGTCGTCGATCCTGTAGTATACAAGCTTCTTCAGACTGAGGACCTGCCGACCGAATGTGACGTCTACCAATGGGGCTGGTACCACAACGGCACCATGGCCAAAGTTCGCACGATCATGAAAGACAAGATGAGATATCTGTTCGCGAAACAAGAACCACCACACGCAGACTATGAAGTCATTGCGCGTTTGCCCGACAAGCTCACCAAGGAGAATATTAAAGATGCTGTATTGAGTCCTCGAGAATACAACAACCACTGCATGCTCATGGCGACAGAAGTGAGGAACATCGTAAAATCTGGCGATGGTCAGTGCGCCAGAAGTGCGAAGAACATGTGGGAGCGTAGAGCGAAAGGCCTGAGTGCAGACAATGAAGACAAGGACGAGAGTGATGGCGATAATGATCCGAACGAGGACCTTCGGAATATCGACATCGGTAATAGTGGCGAAGGTGACTTTGAAGGGGATTTTCAGATCGACCCAGCACTACAGGCAGAGGATTCTCGAGGTGGGAAGCGTAAGCAAGCAACATAAAACTGTGAAGTGCAGTTGTCGGACCCTGTATTCATCATCGGACCCCAACTTTTGGAGTCGTTCCTTGGCGGTAGACAGGACGAGTTTATCCTACGGGTGCGGGTATATAAGTGTAATCGCTTGCTGTAGATATAGTACACAGCGCACCGAACGACCTCACCTTGTGCAAAATCAACAAGAAAAAGCTCCATCGCGAAATCCAGCAACAATGGCCCACCTCCAATACTACAACTACCCAGGCTACGGAGAACGAGCAGTAGAAACCTACAAATACAGCCAAGCAGTCCGCGTTGGTGATCGGATTGAATGCTCTGGTCAAGGTCAGTACCACCCAGCATTCAATACACACTAGTCGCTACGACATTGACACTCTCCTCCAGGCGGATGGAACCCCGAAAACGACATCTTCTACAAAGAAATCAACGCCCAAATTGACCAAGCCTTCGCGAACGTCGATCTTGCACTCAAAACCGCTGGCGGAAAAGGCTGGAGTCAAGTCTTCAGAGTGAATAGTTATCATATCCCGCTGAATGGTGAAGCTATGGAAGCTATGAAGAGGAACTTTGAGAAGTGGATGCCGGGGCATCAGCCGTGTAAGTGCAGCCTTTGAGACTGATGTGATGTCGCTGACTGTGACACAGTGTGGACCGTTATTGGAGTGTCTAGGCTTGGAATGGATGATATGAGGGTTGAAGTTGAGGTAGTGGCTCATGATCCAGAGGGGGCGAAGGCTGCGGGTACTGTTTAGGTATGGAAGTTGATGAACAACGCATGCTTATACCAATAGATACGGCGAGTATAGCGATGTATACGCAAGAGAGCCAGCAACAGAATCACCAAACACCAAGCTGTCTCACCAATTGACAGCCAGTGACACCTACCAACGGCGAGCGAAGATTTGGCGGCTGATCAACCACAGGTGAGGTCCCGTTAAGTTATGCTGAGGGTGAACAACAACGAGGATGATATGATCAGGGCTCCTTGCTGTTGTCGGTATTGCTCTCGTTCACATGCAAGATCGATGTGACATGCAAATGTATGCTAAGCCCGAAAGGGCAGAGTGTTGTCGAGCATGGCGTTCTTGTTCAAGCCAGTGCGAACGCACATTGAACACATGCCCTAGCTTTCCACGCACATGGGATGGTTCGTTCGGCGCCTGAGCCGACTGACAGCCTCGGACTTCGAGCATGCCAGAGTCAAGGCACCATTGTGCAAGCCACCGTGTACTCAGCGATGGCGTGTGAGGGCACTTGTATGCATTTAATGTTTGTTAGAAGATTTCACGAGTGTGCCTCCTTTGATGAAACGACGCTCGCTCCTGCCTCGTGTCGATCTTGCCGCGATCCGGTAGGCCGCGAGCTAGCGAGGTGTGGCTTCCAAGGGTTTCCAGATCATCGTCATCCTCCCTCACAAGCAACCATTTGCAACATCGTGACAGACAACTCCACGCGCGACAAGCTGGTCTCATCGTCAAGTCGTGCTGCTGCGGTACTATATCACCGGAATGCAGCACGTTCTCACGAGCTGATCTGACCCGTTCTCTGGGCACGTTATTCAGCATCAGACGCCGTAGTTCCCAGCGTGGCGCCCGTGAGATTGCCGCTCACCATCCTCCTCGTGGCAACGATTCACGGCCTCGCCCCGCGGCAGACGTTCCGAACGGCTTGTGCAAGAGGTGCTGGCAAGCTGGCGAGAAGCTGGAGCTGGCCCTGTCTGCCGGGTACTTGAGCAGGCACACTGTATAACTCCGAAGTCGCGTATGCCATTACGTGCCCAACAGGTCAAGCACCTTCGGCGAGTTCAGGAAATATTTGCTGCGGGTGGGTCGGGCTACGCATGCACAGCATTCGACTGATATCAGAAGCAAGTGTCAGCGAGGCTGGGAGACGGCTATGAAAACATCGCCTTCACATGCGTCCTTCACTACGACTTTTAATTGGATGCAACAAAGCTCGGTGCCGCTACTAGGCAGGGATACCTTTCCGTTATTCGCATGTGACATGTGATCTCACAGGACAGACGTCCGAGCGTTTCCCACACTTGCGATTCATCTTGGGCGTGAGGAACGTCTACAATCACTTCACCTCGCGGTGTATTTTTCTGTCCATGTCTGCGACGGCATTGACACACGACCCCCGGACACCCTACGTCGATACGAGCTGACAGCGCCCTATGCGCCAGCATGGAGGCACTCAGAGATAGACCGCCGAGCGTGCTCTCACGGTCGCCAGAGAGCGTCGAATGGCCCGCCGTACCGAGACACGAGATTCGATCACCCAGCGATGTCCGACTACCAGACCTCAAAACAGTGCTGTCGCCCGAGTTTGAGCACATGTCTGCGCCGCGACACAGTGCGCATCCACAATCACCGCAGTCAGTGCGAAGCCTGCCGCGCATCGATCCTGGTCGCAACTCGCTTGGCGAGCGAGGAACAGACGTCTCGATGGCAAGTCCTGTGGACACATCGAGCGTAATGAGCATGGACGACAGAAATGGGCGTGCGACAAGTGTGGTGTCGATGGAAGATCCGGATGTCCGCGACGCGGCTGAAGCATTGTCAGGTTTGGGTAATCCAGGTGGGTATTCACTGCACGCACACATACACATGTGACAACCCTTCTTCAGCCAAATGGCAACATGCTGACAATGGACTAGAATACAGTCGTGGCTCGAGAGGCCAAAGCAGGCACGTGTCTAACGCTAGCTCGAACGGCATTGAACATCCCGAATATAGGGAAGACCCCGAGCCTATTCTGGAGCTCATAGCGCAGGCCCACCCTTGGGTCGGTGGAGCCGTGAAGACCTCTTTGGCAGCATACTCAACAACTAAGGGCTTCACTCCCCGCATTGTTCAGGGTGCTGCCAACTTAATGGAACGGAACACTATCAATGTTGCGAGTTCGGTCGGTGGCATTACTGGTATCGATGCTGGCGTTCGACGATATCTAGAATCCCGCAGGCCAGGAGATGTTGCGAATGTGTCTGCCGGAAAGCAAGACGGAGCCCTAGCGAATGGCGATATCGAAAGGCCGCCTCGCCCGGAGGCTCAACTGCCACCTTATACAACGAGCAGACCCCCTTCGTATCGCGAAGAGGCAAGCCCAATGCGTCCGCCCCATACGCGGAGCTGGAGTTCACAGTTTTGGGTGACCACCGGAGGTTTATCAGTGGCGCTCAGCTACACGTCACGCAACAGTCTGAGGATTTGCCTAACGTTGCTCAGAGATGCAGCTTCTGGTGTGCAACAACTCAGCAGAGCACTTCAGATTTGCCTCGAGAAATATGAAAGCACTCGTGCGCAACAGAACGGGAATGACGGTGCCATTCTCGAAAAGGGACAACGCCCTTCCACACCGGAGCAAAATGAACAAGCCCGACACTTGGCTGAGCAAATACAGAGCGTTTGCGATGAGATTATGAAGAAGCTACATGTGGTCGTGCAGTCGGTATCCGCCTATACTGGTGGAGTGCTTCCCGAAAACGCGAAAGAATTTGTCCGCCGACAGCTCATGTCGCTTCCAGAACGCTGGCAGATTGTGTCGAGGCAGCAAGCAGTTGCTTCAGAAACCAGTCGAAACGCAAGACGCATGATCGACTTCGCTGGCGAGGGTTTGGAAGTCATGAGCCAAGTCAGCGGTGTCCTAAAAGCGACATTGGACTCTGCAGAGCAATGGCTGATGCGCGTTGGCAGAAGCGACAATGTCGACCAGGATCAGGAAATGGGCGATGATCCACACGCATCTCAACGCTCAGACATGGAAAAGTCTTGAAAGCTGCAGGACGGAGAACGTTTCGGCTGGAGCAGACATTTAACTCCGGATTCGAATGGAATATGGGATCCTTAATCGCCGCTGAAAAATCCTGGCACGTGCGAATGGCACCTTCACTCGCCCTACGCGATACAGTAGCTCCCCACTAACGAAAGCTTGGATGTGTGGCATATGGTCGCGCGCCATGCATACCATTCCTGCTTACAAATGCAGGGAAGAGGCGCATTCATTGGCGACACCATTGTTGCTCATACCACAGTTTGCAGTCATGCGCCAGTATAGCAGCGCGCGCAGCATGATGGATGCCTAGAATAGTCACAGTAGTGGCAGTACATACCGCCTGCGAGGTCCGAAGAAGATCACAGCAGGTTTGCAAGGCATCAGAGGCCGGCTTGGCATCACACAATCGATGTCTGCAGGCAAGGACAGGGAAGTCCGCCTATCTGGATACGTGTATTTCTGTGACACGAGGCACAGAGTGTGGCGTTGGGCAGGGCAGCAAGATTCGAGCCACGAAGTAATGATACCCGGGTGGGGAAAGGATTGACAGTAGAAATTCAACCATGTTATGTATGCATAACCATAGCACAAAGTGGACAATGCATCGCCAGATCGTACTCAACCCTATGAGATGGAACCTGGCACGCTGGTGACCATTGTTCGGTATCGACGTGTCACTGCCCAATCGAACATCGTATACGGCACCGAATTTTTGTTTTTGCCGCAGCGAGTGTCCCCGTCGATGCCAACGTTCGATATTTCTCGAATCTGCGACCAAGCGACGGGTACTGACAGGGAGCCGCTCCACCAGTCGAGGATAGGCCGAAGAACGCGACTCAGGCCAGAGATCGGTGGAGGGAGAGTTGCTACTTTGAGGCAAGACGACGGCCGACGGCTTCGGCATTTCGAAAGTCCTAAGCATCCGGTGCGGCGCTGGCAGCTCCTCGCGAGCTTCAGCCTTCGCGCAGCAGACGCCTTGCAGGCTTGTGCCTCGCGAAAAATGGATGAATCATACGTCTGCACGCCAGATCTGCTGACGCTTGACCATTTTCTGGACGCCGCCGTCGTCTCCACTTCGACTGCGCTGCACGGGGCTTGTGGTGTGTGGGTATTGTTTGTAGTAATCAACCATCTGAAGTGGGTAAACAAATGTCTCGAATCCTTCCTTTTCTGCGTTCCACATTCTTTCGCGCTTCGCCTGCGTTTGTTCGTTTCCCCCACTAGTCGATTCGCCGTGGGTTTTATAAGTTGGAGATGATACCCACCTGTGTCTGGACATAGCACGACAAGTCTCGCCATCGTTCTTTTACAACCGCTGTCATTGGAGCGCGGCGCGCTTTCCTTGACCGTGGTCGGCATAGGGCTCACGCGGCCGATCCCGACAACATGGACTCGCTGGAGCAAAAGCTCCAGCTCGATCATCCAGGACAAACACACGGCGGCCATGGCTTCACACAGACAGAAAACGCAGACAATCCATCGTCGCACATCCAGGCCAGCGAAAACGATCATGAGGCAGGTTTCGCTACCGAAGCTATCGAGGCCAGACACGATATCGACCGGGATACCCTTGCCACCCAGAGAGACACGTCCGAGGAAGAAGAACGCCGAGAGTCGGTCGAAAGACCGGTAGCGTATGGCGTTGATGTACAACGCGCTCACAGCGATTTCGCCGAGCTCCAACGCGAGTTGAGCAGCACGAGCCGCATATCGAAGAGCCGGTTGTCGCGTACACAAAGTAGGAGGAGCGAGAAAAATGGCGCAAAAGATCTGGAGAAGGCTGTGTCGCCATCGACTACAGAAGAGGAGCCATTTGATCTGGAAGATACCTTGAGAGGCAACAAGCGTCTGGAAGAAGAGAGCGGTATCAAACACAAGGCCATCGGCGTGATCTGGGATGGCCTCACCGTCAAAGGTATGGGCGGTAGCAAGATCTTCGTGCAGACTTTCCCCGATGCCTTCACGGGATTCTTCTTTTTCCCCATTAGGTACCTCATGGGACTTGCTGGATTGGGAGGCAAAGGCAAGGAAGTCAACATCCTGCAAAACTTCAAGGGTGTCGTCAAGCCTGGTGAAATGGTCCTTGTTCTCGGCAAACCAGGGTCTGGTTGTACCTCGTTCCTGAAAGTTATCGCCAATCAACGCTACGGTTACACCGGGATCGATGGCGAAGTTCAATATGGGCCTTTCACGGCAAAAGAGTTCGAGAAGCGATATCGTGGAGAAGCGGTCTATTGCGAGGAAGATGATGTGCATCATCCGACTCTTACTGTGGGACAGACGCTGGGCTTTGCTCTGGAAACCAAGGTTCCTGGGAAGAGACCTGGTGGTATCAGCGCAGCGCAGTTCAAGGACAAAGTCGTTGATATGCTGTTGCGGATGTTCAATATTGAGCACACCAAGAACACGATTGTCGGCAATCCATTCGTGCGTGGTATCTCAGGAGGAGAGCGTAAGCGCGTTTCGATCGCAGAAATGATGATCACTGGTGGATCTGTTTGTTCGCACGACAACAGTACCAGAGGCCTCGATGCTTCAACTGCTCTGGATTACGCCAAGTCCTTGCGCATCATGACTGACATCTACCACACGACTACTTTCGTCTCGCTCTATCAGGCGTCCGAGAACATTTACTCGCAGTTTGACAAAGTCATGGTTATTGCTGAAGGTCGCCAAGTGTTCTTTGGTCCTGCTAAGGAGGCGAGATCATATTTCGAGAGTTTGGGTTTCCTCGAAAAGCCACGTCAAACAACTCCTGACTATCTCACTGGTTGCACAGATGAGTTCGAGCGCGAATATGCCTCTGGCCGTAGCGCTTCGGACGTTCCTTCCACCCCTGACGAGCTTGTAGAAGCCTTCGAAAAATCGAAGTACGCCAATCTACGAGACGAAGAAATGGCCTCGTGGCGCGAGCGTGTCAAGGAAGAGCAGCACGTCTACGAAGACTTCAAGACCGCCATCCAGCAAGGCAAGCGTCATGCGCCTCAGAAATCTGTCTACTCAATTCCGTTCTATTTGCAGGTGTGGGCACTCATGAAGCGCCAATTCATTCTGAAGTGGCAGGATCGATTCTCTCTCGTCGTCTCTTGGATTACATCGATTGTCATCGCCATCGTCATTGGTACTGTCTGGCTTCAGCAACCGAAATCCAGCGCTGGCGCTTTCACTCGTGGTGGTGTTCTGTTCATCGCGCTTCTCTTCAACTGTTTCCAGGCTTTTGGTGAACTTGCAGGTGTCATGATGGGTCGAACTATTGTGAACAAACACCGCGCTTACACTTTCCATCGGCCTTCTGCGCTCTGGATCGCTCAAATACTGGTGGACGTTGCATTCGCGGCTGCACAGATCATGGTCTTTTCCATCATGGTCTACTTCATGTGTGGCCTGGTGTACGATGCGGGAGCCTTTTTCACTTTCTACTTGATCATCATCACGGGCTACTTGGCTATCACGCTGTTCTTCAGAACAGTCGGTTGCTTGTGCCCTGATTTCGACAGTGCGATCAAGTTTGCGGCTACGATCATCACCTTGTTCGTTCTAACTTCGGGCTATCTGATCCAATACCAAAGCCAGCAAGTCTGGCTCTCCTGGATTTTCTATATCAATGCGCTTGGCTTGGGCTTCTCCGCTATGATGATGAATGAATTCGAGAGACTCGATCTGGAGTGTGATGGCACTTCTCTGGTTCCAAATGGTCCAGGATATGGCGATATCGCGCACCAGACTTGCACACTTGCTGGCAGCACTCCAGGATCAGCGTCAGTCTCCGGCACTAGCTACATCGAGACTGCCTTCTCGTACTCGCCTAAGGACTTGTGGCGTAACTGGGGTATCATTGTCGTTCTTGTCACCGCCTTCCTGATCTCCAACGCCTTCCTTGGTGAATACGTCAAGTGGGGAGCTGGAGGCAAGACCATCACATTCTACGCCAAAGAGGACAAGGAGCGCAAACAGCTGAATGAGGCTTTGGCTGAAAAGCGGAAGAAACGTGGCCGGAAAGAAGGAGAGGCTGGTGGATCGGATCTCAAGATCGAATCTAAGGCCGTACTGACATGGGAAGAGCTGTGCTATGATGTCCCTGTTCCGTCTGGTCAATTGCGACTGCTCAAGAACATCTACGGCTACGTGAAGCCAGGCCAACTCACTGCATTAATGGGTGCTTCTGGAGCCGGTAAAACGACATTGCTCGATGTCCTTGCGTCCCGAAAGAATATTGGTGTCATCACTGGTGACAAGCTCATTGACGGCAAGCCTCCTGGTACAGCTTTCCAGAGAGGTACTTCTTACGCAGAACAACTCGACGTTCATGAGGGTACTCAGACCGTCCGTGAGGCTCTTCGATTTTCAGCAGTTCTTCGACAACCATACGAGACACCGCAAGAAGAGAAGTATGCCTACGTGGAGGAAATCATCGCTTTGCTCGAAATGGAGGATATTGCCGATGCCATCATTGGTAGTCCTGAGGCCGGTCTTGCAGTGGAACAACGAAAGCGTGTCACTATCGGTGTTGAATTGGCCGCGAAGCCCGAACTGCTGCTTTTCCTCGATGAGCCTGTAAGTTTGAAATTTCCATCCACCCACAGACCTTTACTGACATCGCTATATAGACTTCCGGTCTTGACTCTCAATCCGCTTTCAACATTGTGCGATTCTTGCGCAAGCTCGCCGGAGCCGGACAGGCCATTCTGTGTACGATCCATCAACCGAACGCATCCCTCTTCGAGAACTTCGACCGTCTCCTGCTTTTGCAGCGCGGAGGCGAGACTGTTTACTTCGGTGACATCGGCAAAGACGCAAGTGTTCTGCGAAGCTACTTCCACAAGTACGGAGCAGACTGTCCACCCAATGCCAACCCTGCTGAATGGATGCTGGATGCAATCGGTGCTGGCCAAGCTGCTCGCATCGGCGACAAGGACTGGGGCGAGATCTGGCGAGATTCGGAAGAGCTTGCGGCTACCAAGGAAGAAATTACGCGCATCAAGAAGCAACGTATCGAAGAAGTCGGATCACAGCCACCCGTTGACCAAAAGGAATTCGCTACACCTCTCTGGCACCAGATCAAGACCGTGCAAATTCGCACGCACAAGTCCTTCTGGCGTTCCCCTAACTACGGCTTCACACGTCTCTTCAACCACGTCATCATTGCCCTCCTCACTGGTCTCATGTTCTTGCAACTCGACGAGTCCCGGACTTCGTTGCAATACCGAGTGTTCATTATCTTCCAGGTCACCGTCTTGCCGGCGCTCATTCTGGCACAGGTCGAGCCGAAGTACGATCTCAGTCGTCTGATCTACTACCGCGAAGCTGCCAGTAAGACCTACAAGCAGCTTCCATTCGCATTGTCTATGGTCCTCGCCGAGATTCCATACAGCATCATCTGTGCTGTTGGCTTCTTCCTGCCACTCTACTACATCCCTGGATTCAGCTCAAAGTCCAGCAGAGCAGGATACAACTTCCTCATGATCCTCATCACCGAATTCTTCTCGGTCACTCTTGGTCAGATGGTTTCTGCTCTAACGCCCAGCACATTCATTGCTGTGCTGCTTAACCCATTCCTCATTATCATCTTCGCCCTGTTCTGTGGTGTCACTGTGCCCAAGCCTCAGATTCCAGGATTTTGGCGAGCATGGCTGTACGAGCTCGACCCTTTCACGCGACTCATTGCGGGTCTCGTATCTACCGAGCTGCACCAGAAGCGAGTCGTCTGTACCGACGTGGAATTGAACCGATTCACTGCACCTGAGGGCCAGACGTGTGGCGAGTACATGTCAAATTTCTTCAGTGCTGGAGGCCCCGGCTACATCGTTGACAACTCTACTTCTGATTGCGGCTACTGCGCTTACAGTGTCGGCGACCAGTTCTACGAGCCACTCGGCATCTCATTCGACAACCGCTGGCGAGACCTGGGCATCTTGTGTGCTTTCATTGGCAGCAACTTGATCCTGTTGTTCATCGGCAGCAGGTACTTGAATTTCAACAGGCGGTAGAATGGTTCTGCTTGGTTACAAGTTGGTCAAGAAGCGCGGCGTTGGACAAAAGGGTTTATTGCATAATACATAATAGATGGGCGCGGGTGTGTTTTCAGAACCGTTGTTTTGAGTAGAGGTATCAGCCGAACACGCAAGGATGCCACGAAGATAGGAGGAGAATTTCGAAATGTTACGATTGTCTGTCGAAGTTGGTTTGAGCTTTGTTTCTTCCAAGCGGTTCTTGGTGCCCTCTACTGGATCTGAACCGGTTGCCAAACCGATCCAAAAAGTACATGAGCTAGCGGCGGCTCTTGCCGATTGGCGCGCGACGTCCCCCAGGCAGCAGCTAGACCCCAACGCGTCGACTGCACCTAACTTCGACGCGTCCCTCATCATCAGCCGACTCACCACACATCAAGATGGCAGACCGAGGACGTCAAACGTCTGTAGCAGGATCGAGCTTCTTGCTGCTGTCGCCCAGACACTAGTCGAGCCTAGGCGGAAGTATGTAAAAACATACATATAGGTGAGCCGGTCCACAAGTATTCTTTTGTCCCATTCTCCTTATTCCTCAGCCGCAATGCCTACTTGCAACCATGATATCCTCACATTCGAGCCCTCTCCGCATGCAAACGAAGCTGGTTTCGAGAGACAGAACGAGCTTAGCAGAATGTATGGCGCTCACGGCAAGTCCAACAAAACTCCCCCAACGCAAGTAAAGGCATCCCACTTCCCGGCGCCATTGGTACTACCTGGTGATGAGCTCTCTTTCGATCCAAATTATAGGCCGCAGAGTTTGGACTCCTGGCGTCGTTTGAAGGGAAGAGTCGCGGCGGAAACCAACAGGCGTACGATCTACCTTGTTCCTCATCCAGAATATGCAGCCGAGGTCGAACATGCTCGAGAGTGGGCTGTGCCGCAGCTGCAGAATGCTAAGAAGGGTGTCGCTCAAGCACGTCCGAAGTCGAGCGGACTATCTTCACCGCGAGCTACAGATTTGCTGGAGTATCTTCATGCTTTCTATTATCCTCTCGAAGTCAAGATGTATGACGGGCCGCAGCTTGAATTCGTGTCTTGGGAGAAGGCCTCGGGCAAAACGCAGAAGAACAATGAGCGCGAAAGAATCGGTCTCAATATCGGGAAAGAAGTCATCGGTATCCGCCATCGTCCTTCGAAAGATGACTTATTTACCGGACAGCTGAACCTCAATGATCTTTTGGACGCCGCAATTGCTATGCTACCAGCTGATGCGTACGCAATCTTGATGGCCGTTGACCATGATCTGTACGAGGATGAGCCAGATGACTTTTGTTGTGGTAGGGCGTATGGTGGCAGTCGGGTTGCCGTTGTCACCAGCTCGCGATACAACCCTTTGCTGGACAAGGCTCAGGAGATGGAGACTGAGCATGTCTGGCCAGCGAGTCACTGCCAAGCGTTCGTGAATGCTTGTTGTAGTGATGAGCCCCTCGATCTGCCTGCAAGGAAGTCAAAAGCTCGGAGACAGTTCCCGGCCGACTCTGCGATGGATGCTGCTGTCGCTGCTTATGTGGCAACTCAGAAACCTGCAAAAACATCGGCCGCATACATGTACGGCATGTGGTTCTCACGCGTGTGCAAAACCGCAGCGCATGAGCTTGGCCATTGTGTTGGAATGGATCATTGTGTCTACTATGCTTGTCTGATGCAAGGCACGGCGGGTTTGAGCGAGGATGGAGCGCAGCCTCCGTACTTGTGTCCGGTAGATCTGGCAAAGCTCTTGGAAGCTACTGGAGGTGTTGCAAAGCGGACACAGAGGTACGAAGCGCTAGCGAAATTCTGCGATGCATGGAGTATCAAGCCTGGCGGTGAGATGTGGGCAGCCTTTGGAGCTTGGATACGAGTGCGACTCCAATCTAACGAACGGCACCCTGTGCAGCAAGGCTCAAGTGTTGAGAATGCTATTGAGCTGAGTCCGTAAAATGAAATTGCGGCTTTGATTATGCGAATGCGCACTGTATTCTCTCGCGGTACCAGTCCGATATGAGAACGATGCAGACATTTCTCTGCCTGACGACAGTGTACCGTAAGCTTTAGTTATCCCGACATATATCGATACACTGCTGACCACCTTGTTCTGTCGAAGTCGGCTGATCCTTGCCGAGGAAAGTGCCGATTTCGGTACCGTATTCGTACCCCATCGTTTCACCCACCTTTGGCATCTTTAGGATGCTTCGCATAGACATCACTTGAAGAAGGTACTCACTCAACGGAAACAACAAGAATAAGTAAGAAAACAATGGTGTTCTACGAACCAGGCAAGACCTCTCACGGCCTCCCACGAGACCCATTCAAAGTAAGCTCGAACTATCCCACATCTCTCTCTCCAACAGCTCACCACAAGAACTTAGTCCTGCGTGACCCCCCGCCCCATCGGCTGGATTTCCACGCGCTCCCCCCAAGGAATCGACAACCTAGCCCCCTACTCCCAATTCAACAACTTGACCTTCGACCCTCCCTACGTAATGTTCTCCGCAAACCAAGACCTGAACAACGACCGCAAAGACACAGTCAACAACGTCGAATCCACAGGTTATTTCTGCTGGAACATGGCAACCTGGTCGCTCCGCGAAGCCGTAAATGCCTCAGCCGAGTGGCTCGAACCCTCCGTCGATGAGTTTGCGAAAGCAAACCTCGAAAAACAACAAGCAGATCTCATCGATTGTCCCATGGTAAAAGCCAGTCCGATTAAATTCGAGTGTCAGTATTATAGTACTCTACGTTTACCTGGGAATCCGCCAATGGGGAGTGTGGATGTTGTGATTGGGAGGGTTATTGGAGTGCATATTGATGAGAGTGTGCTGACGGGTGGGATGGTGGATTTGGGGAAAGCGATGCCGATCGCGAGGTGTGGATATCATCAGTATACGGTTGTGAGAGAAGAGAGTTTGTTTGAGATGGTGATTCCGGGGGATCCGAAGCAGTTGGTCGGCTTGGAGGGGAATGCGGAGAGGCAGAAGGAGGTGAGGGGGAGTGGGTTGATGCCGGGGACGAGCTGAATAGTGTAGGGAATCGAGAGGCCACTTTGGGAATCAAACTCGTGGCACTCGAGCGTTCCTACTGCTATCTAACCACTATAGGGCATCTTTCTCCGTTCGCTGGCTGCCTGCCATGACTCGAATCCTCATCGTAGGCGAGCGTTGCATAGCGTTCAGCGATATGATGCACGCCGATCTGGTGTACGATTGAGAATGGGCTGGGTCGCCAGTATTGGGTGTTTCTTGTTATGCACTGCAGCTACCGAAAGTGCTCGCAATGCAAATTTTGGCCGCAGGTTTGTGGCTCGCAGCAAATACGCGCGTCCATGCTATCATGCCATACTCGTAGTCGTCATTACCTCCTCGATGCATCTATTCGCCTGATTTGACCATATTGGTTTCTGCAAAGACGCCGTCTAAACCGTGCCTGCAATGCTGAGCTCACGTATCTGCCCTAGCACATCTTCCACACGAGCGTCAAGGTCTCCACTTGCATATTGGTCGCGTGTTGAAGCGTCGAGGTACTGTTGAACTTGTGCCATGCGGCTGTAGGCTTCGGCACAGAATCGCAGCTGAATCTTGACCAAGGCTTCGAATGATGGATCGAGGTAAGGTACGCTGTTGAACAGTCAGTGAGTCGGCTCCATTCATTACCGTAGAGACATACCGAAGGTCGATCAATTGTGGTAGTTCGTCGGTCAACTGCTGGTTCAGCTGTTCGTAAGCCGCTTTCGCCTGTTCCATCAAGTCAGCTTGCTCTTCGGCGAACTTCTGCCGGAATGGCGCCATGATGTCTTCCAGCTCCGAAGGTTGGAAGAAGGGCGTGGGCACGGAAACTCGCAGCTTTGGCTTCGCGCTGTCGTCGCTTGTCTTATGCCCTAAGCTCTTCGTGCGCGAGATCAGCGGACGATTGCTCTCCGAGCTGCCATCGCGTGTTGAGACGCTTCGGCGCGACTGAGCAGAAGCACTTCTCTCAGTGTCCCTACGCGAGCTGACAGAGATGGAAGAACTTCTCTTGGTATCTTTGCTGCTTGGAGCACTCGAACAAAAAGAATCGCGGCGGGTCAAGGTGAACAGCTGTAGCGGCGAAAGTGCTTTGGACTCGCGAGAGCTCTCCAGTGGCATGCTCGTGTGGCGCTTCGGAGTGTTGGCGAGCACTCGCTGCATGTTCGGACTGAGGCGGCTGTGGCGGGTAGGAGTAAGTTGCCCACTGAGATCGAAGGCTTCCTTTGACGCCTCGCGCACGACGGGCAGAGTGTCAAAGTGGCCAGAGTGCCGGAGGATCGAAGGTGGCGTCTTGTTAATGGCAGGATTCCGCAGCGGGAAATGAGGATCTCCTGGTCCTTGTCGTGGTGCAGGAGAGTCTTCGATCGGTGAGCCGAAGGCCACATCCAGCACCGTATTCTTGATCAATGTGCTGGCCCGCGAAACGCGCTTCACCACACTCGAGCGCCGCCGAATACCCACACTTCCCAGAGCAGCTTCCTCATCGGCTTGGATCCGCGCGACTCTCTTCTCGTGCTTGAGCCCATCAAGCGCTTTCGGTGGTGGAGACATCATAACATCATGCGAAGCGGCAAAGTCGTCGGGGAACTGACGACTGCCGCGAACAAAATCGGAAGCAGACATTACCATTTCAGTTTCCTTCTCCGTGCGTGGAAGCTTGGAGGGATCTTTGTCAGGTTTTTCCACTAGCTTCTTGACTTTGCTGCGCATGGCATCGTAGTCGAGCATTTTGTGGTTTCGCTTCTTGATGCCTGAGACAGAATTAGTGCATGTTTGACTTGGTTGACTGGAGGGGCTACTCACATTCGTTGATGTCGGGGAAGTATGCGCAAAAGCGATTGATGGGCTCCAGCACGGTAGTTCTGTAACAAGACTCAATGAGCTTATCTTCTTTCTTGACCTTTTTTGAATGCACGTCTCTGGTAAAATTCCTCCTGTTCCCAGCGTTGAAATTGAGTTCCCTCTCAATCTCCTCTGCGACATGATAGTCGTAGACGCCGGTGTCCTTGTTGAAAACGGCAGCCAAAAGACGTGGATCTTGAGCGACACACCTGTAAGGCCCATCAAGCGCTTTGACAGTCTCGGCGTCGAGATCTTCGACCGCCTGCTTGTAACTCCTGCTTACGCCGTCCGTGGCGCCGCTGTCTCCGTAAAAAGCGTCGATGGTTTCGGCGATTCGCATCTGGCTAGCAGTCATGGCGCGCAAGCTGTCAAGGTAGCCTTTGGCTTCCTTCTGCAGGCGCAAAGAAGCGGACTCGAGTGTACGATACCGGCGCTCTTCGACTTCAAACTCGCGGTCGGTCGTGCGCTCGACGTGGCCCGTCTTCATCATCAACGTGGTGGTCCCACGGGAGACTGGAAACCGTTTAGCCAATCTTCAGCCGTACTGTGTGTCAATCCATACCATTCTTCTTAAAGCCGCTCCACGACATGTTGGCGGAGTTGTTCGCTCGTGTTCGGCAAGAGGTGTTGGGGGTTTGGGCGCCGCGGCGACGCGGAAAGTGCTGCAGCCGCCTCAGCGGTCAAAGTGAAGAGAAGAAGATCAAGGGGAGGAGAGGATAGTGAGGGCGGAGTGAGTGGTGGCCGTGGGTGTGTACTGTGTTGCTTGCTGTTCAGCCAGCATTGAATGTTGTCGACACGAGTCGAGGCGCAGTCCAAACCAGGTCTTCGTCATATGTCTTGGCGCGTCAGCGGCCGGGTCCCGCACTATCGCTCCTTCACATGAAACATTGATGAGTCGAGGCTGAAAAGATACAAGCCATTCACTCACCATGCCTATCGCTCTCGGCCTGGAGGGCTCTGCCAACAAGCTTGGAGTGGGCGTGATACTGCATCCAAACTCCTCCACCCTGTCTTCTCCGCCGTCTCCGCACGACAGCGCGCATTCAGACGATGGCCTCAGAAAACAGGTCGATTCTCAGCCTGTGCAGATCCTCTCGAATCTAAGACATACCTTCAACTCTCCTCCTGGTACAGGCTTCCTGCCGAAGGACACAGCAGCTCATCATCGACGATGGGTGGTCAGACTGGTCAAGCAGGCTATCAAGCAGGCTGGAGTGCAGATCGAGGACATTGACTGTATATGCTTTACCCAAGGACCTGGCATGGGTGCTCCTCTGTCAAGCGTTGCTATCGCTGCTAGAATGTTGAGTCAACTCTGGGACAAGCCGCTGGTTGGTGTCAACCACTGTGTAGGTCATGTTGAGATGGGCCGCGCAATTACTGGTGCTCAGAATCCTGTGGTACTGTACGTGTCGGGTGGCAATACGCAGGTGATTGCATACTCTGCACAAAGGTACAGGATCTTTGGAGAGGCTCTTGACATCGCTGTTGGAAATTGTCTAGACCGATTTGCACGAGTCCTCGAAATTCCAAACGACCCAGCTCCAGGCTATAACATTGAACAGCTGGCGAAGAAGGGCAAGGTCTTGCTGGAGCTCCCGTATGCGGTGAAGGGCATGGATGTGAGCTTTAGCGGTATACTTGCCAAGGTAGAGGAGATGGCACACCGATTAGGCAAAGATTGGAAGGACGAAGAGAGCGGGGAGCTGATCACACGAGAAGACCTGTGCTTCACGCTGCAAGAGACTGTCTTCGCCATGCTGGTCGAGATCACAGAGAGAGCGATGGCGCACGTTGGTAGCGCACAAGTCCTCATCGTTGGTGGCGTGGGCTGCAACATTCGTCTGCAAGAGATGATGGGCATCATGGCAAGTGAGCGCGGGGGCAGTGTCTTTGCAACTGATGAGCGGTTCTGCATTGACAATGGCATCATGATCGCTCACGCCGGTCTGCTGGCCTATGAGATGGGCTTTCGGACGAAGCTGGAGGAGACCATGTGCACGCAGCGTTTCAGGACTGATGAGGTTCTGATCAATTGGCGTGATTGAGGTATTCCTGGCTCGCAAAGTGAGATTGGACGATTTCCGTCACTTCACATCCCAACGGTTCCGCACGGACACATGCAATCTTGAGACGGCGGAACTGCCTCACTCCAGTAAAAGTAAAAGTTCAGTCTCGACCCCCAGCCTTTCACAGGCCGACGGTTGTTAGCAGGGCTCTCAACCACTCGTCCATCTTGGTTTTCCATACAATGCGCAAGTATCTTGTTACGTCTCACCAGCAGGCGCAGGAATGGTCGCTCAGCAAGATCCCACCAGCATGCCCGCCGGCTTCACGTTGCCGTCCAACATGGTACAGACGGCCAGTCCTACCACGACTCGCGAGCCTTTCATCGAGCGATCGCAGACAACGCCGCATTGAACAAGCATATGCAAAGTTCAGGTTCTCTTTCATCGAGCAGCAACGCCATGAGCAGCTTGACAACACCTTCACCATGGAGGACCTGATCAACGACGGCATGTGCAGCAGCTTTCCGCTGGGAGATGTTCCCAGGCCAGTTGCGCATGTCCAAGCGCAATTGGAAGATGCTGTGTTCTTGGGCTGCGAGTTTTGAGTGAAGAAGCAAGTTTTTCGGGCTCCTCACGTCCAGGTCTGCTGCGCGCATTTTTGCAGAGAATGCACTGCTGATGGTAAGGCGGCGATGCAAGGACGTAGCTGCTCCCGCTTACCTCTTCAGCTATCTGTATCGGGCCTCGTCAGGAAGTCTTGAAGGATGATGGGCACACCAACGTTGCCACTCATACTTGTGTAGGAGCCACCACTGTCCGGGAGGCAGTGCGATATGCTAAGCTCCTCGCTCTTGAATGAGCGCAAAGGATAGGTCTTGAGTATGAGCTGCATCGCTGGCAGCGAAGCAATCCGCACGATGAAGCTCTCATCCAATATCGATCGAATGGCCTCCAGAACAAATGCTGCTCATGCTTGCATCGAGTGTGCACCAGAACCGTCTCTGCCTTTCCACTACCACCACAGACCTTCTCCTCGGCCTCACGCGCGGCTTCGACATCACCAGCGATCACACGACGTCCCCTCGCTTGGTCCTCAGCACACCTTGCGATGTGGAAGGCAGGCCTGTAGCTGCCCAACGGTCTCCTTCACTTGACTGGCATGGCGGACATCGGGCGCCTTGCTAAATCTTCAACTGTGGCGAGAACTCGTACGGTCGAGCTTCTTCGTGGCCAGGAAACGGTATCCGTGGATGTCCAAGCTGTTTTCGGGAGCGCGGTCTGCAGGATCTCCTGCTCAGTCGTGGCATAGAGTGCCGAGGGTTGGCGGGCTCAACAATAGGAGGTCTGGATGCTAGAAGAGCTGTTGCCAAGTCCCGCATGCGTGCACCTACGCTGAGAGATAGGCGGCAGCAGCCCTCTCATGCGCGTACCGTCGATGGCGGGAACGCCCATGCGCTGGTGACGACAACCGTTCCCAATGGCTTGGGCAAGAAGCTGCACAATCTTCAGGGAGTTTCATTGCCGATTTGATTGATTCTCACAATCAAATAGGCCAGGAGTTGCGCAGTGAGCTAGGAGCCAATGGGAAGGCAGCTTTTACGGTGCGTTTGTTTGGGGGTCTAAGTCCCGCCTTTCTTCCCTTCCCGCCCTATCCCTTTTCTTCTCACACACAATCACAAACTCGCATCATCGAGCTTTTCGACCGCTACAACGACCATCACATCAAACCGCTACACATCAACACATCCCTCTACTTGTAAGTGTGCCCTCATCGAAGCTCGACAACTCCGCCGTCGCCCCGCGACCGCACCCTGACTGACTTGACCTCCACAGCAACCACCCACCCTCACCGTCCCTCACCCGCGATCATGTCTGAGGCTTCCGGCGCCCCAAATGGTGACAGCGAGTTGTTCAACATGCGCGAGCAGAAGCTCATCCTCGCTGCCATGGGCTCCCTCAAGAGGTCCGTCGCCATCGCACCCTGTCTCGTTACAACCTGCTGACACCCCCTTTAAGTGGCCCACCAGACATCGACATGGATACTTTCATGAAGCTTGGTGGCTTCAATACCAAGAAGACCGCCCAGAACCAGTGGGGCGCACTCAAGAAGAAGCTGGCCGCCAACAATCCTGACGGCGAGGAGGGCGCTGCTGGTACGTCGCTTCGCAGCACCCAATTACTACTTCATACTCAACTGACACTTTGCCACAGCCAAGACTCCGAAGACTCCATCCAAGACGCCCTCCAAGAAGCGCACCAAGAAGGACGCCGACGATGAGGACGGCGCCGACGGCGGCGAGAGCACGTCTTCGAAGAAGGCCAAGACCCCAGGCAAGAAGAACGCTGTCGACGGCGACGGCTCTCCGACCAGGAAGGCTCCGGCCAAGCCCCGCAAGAAGAGTGTGGCTGTCAAGGGCGAGGAGAACAACGGCACTGAGGAGGCAAGTTTCATGGTCGATATACATACAGCGCAGCTACTGACATGATATAGGCTCCCGTCAAGTCCGAGGCCGCCGCTGACGGCGAGGAGGACGCCCCTGGCGAGGAGGAGTAGGTCCCTGTCCCCTCTTCCTCCGTCCTTCCCTCCCCTCCAGCCACTCCATCAACGCTCCTTGGCGCCGCGCGCCCTCGCGAGTAGATAGATTGCTGGTGGACGAGACATCTTGCGCGTGCTATAAGCACTGAAATGAGCTGAGAATTGGCTACGAAAAGTATATGACTCTGAGGATACGATACGCATTCCAGCAAGCACGGTCTTGATTGGGTGCTACGTGGAAGTGTCAGATGCTAGAATAGCTACGAAATGAACGAGAAATACGAGCAAATTCTTTCAATTGCGTGTTGTTGTCACATATTTTGAGGTGTCAAGGGCGAGTTTTAGTGAAGTGAAGCGTTGTGAAACGTTCGCGCTTGGCAGTTCCGCCCGTTTGTGCACAATGGAAGGCACGTGTGTGAATGACTGCCTTCAACAACAGCTTTGCTGATTGCTGAGCGAGCTGAAAGATTGGACTGATTCTGTGACTTCACATCGTCACTTGGCCGCGGACTGAGACAAATATCACGGTTATTTGCACTCGAGAAAACTGAAACGAGCGAAAATGCTGGGTGAATACTTCTATTCTCTCACTTACTCGAACAATGGGAGGGACCAGTGTGAAGCATCGGCCCTGAGAAGGTGCCTTCGGATATGGAGAGCGAGGTCAGAGAATATTTCTGCTGCTTTGAATGGACTTCCGGCCGCCAAATAACGATATTGCCACGGCGCTTCGCACTCCGAAAATGTGAAATAAGTGAGTTTCTGGGCTAAATACTTACGTTATCGGCCTTTGTGAATGTTTGGAGGCTGCTTGTGTAGGCTCTTGCCCTCGAGAACGTACCCTCAGATCGGCGAAGTGAAGTGAAAAAGCCAATCAACTCTGTTGCTTGACTATAGCTCTTTGCCACATCATGCCGATGACTCCACGGTCCTCTGCACTCGAGAATCGAGAGATAGAAGAAGCCGCGGCCTGAATACCTGTGTTCTCGCTCAGTCGAGCAGCTTTCGAGACGCCAATGCGACGAATTGCATTCAGGAATACATCTTCGGACTAGCAGAGTAAGCTGAAGATGTCGAGCGACTCTGCCGCTTCACTAGAATTCTCTGCAACCGAATTGTAACAACGTTGCTGTGGTTCACATCTAAGAAATAAGAAGTATAGAAAAGTGAAAGACGTCTACTCCTTCTTTCCGCGTTTCGAATGCTCCTGCTAGCTTTTCTCCACCATTTGTTAGCAATGGGAGGTACGCGCGTCGGCCATTGCCCTCAAGAATGCATTCTCAGATGCGCAGAGTGAAGCTGACAGGTTTCTTGCTTTCTGTCGCTTTACCAAACCCCCCAAGCCACCAAATGACAACATTCCCGTTGCAAATCACGATCGGAATCCCAAAATCAGGCGGAGCTGGACGATGTTCACGTGTATTTTCTTACAAGACATATCACTCTTTTGTGTCACATAATCCACTCTCGCTCGACTGCACAGAACACCAAGCAAATGCTGCACAAGGTCGATACCGGGAACGCATTCCCGAAGTTCAGAGCGAACTAATGGACTCAACTGACTCCGCCGCTTCATTCGAATCTCAGCCACCGGATCATTACAGCACAAATGTGCTTTGTGTTGATGAGCAGGAGAGGGATGAAGTCTACTCTTTTTCTGGAGCTTATTTTTGGTCATATAGCATCATGTCTCGCCCGATTGCTCGCAACGGACGGCACTTGCAAGAACGATCACTCACGACAAAAAGCCCTTGAATCCTGGAGTCAACTGATGCAGTCAACGTTTTCTGCTACTGCACTTGACTCTTAGCAACCGAATTGACCTAAGTCTGAAGATTTTCACGTTTCAAAAAGTAGAGAGCAATAAGAGTAAATTCTCGTTTGCAAGTGATGCGTCGTCCTCCGGGACAGTTCCTACACTCTCTCTATCGGTCGCTTGCAGTAAAAGGAACCTGCAAGAACGATGTTCCTTGAGAATAAGGCCACGATATCTGGAGCTATCTGACAAGTCTTGGCTTGACTCTGTCAATCCACACGAGTCTCAACTGCGAGATCACCACAACTCCAGCGTGTTTAAGAGTCGAAAAACTTGGAGAGCCATCAAATGCCTTCTAGGTGCATCATCTTGCAGAACAGGCGCCTCATTCTCTCGCAGTATCGCTCGTAATGGAAGGCACGTATGTGAAGGATCGGCCCTGACAAGACATCTCCGATTCGCAGAGCTAGCTGGCGGATGCTACATCTCCGAACTCCTTCATGCAGGTTGGATCCTCCGTCGGTCAAAGACTTCCTCGTCCTCGGGAAATTCCCATCTTATTCAACACTACTAAAGACGGCCACTTCTACACTTTGTATTCTGATTACAGCCACGTTCGTACGTGTCCGCCTGCCCACCTGATTTGCAATTGTAATAGCTAGCACCCCTACGAGAGCATGGCACGGAATTTCTCTGCAAAGATCCGTAGGAAATGTATTTTGTGCCGTTTTTAAATTCGGCATTCACGATATCCGAATCCTTAGGCTCCGGCCCGTATGTGTCCTGAGTAACTCGGGGTTGGATCTATTTCGTTTGACCAGCCGTGATTGGATCGTCTTGATGATGAGCTGGTTGATCTGGCGACTGGTGATGTGGATCTCCTTCTATCATGAAAGCAAGATATTAGCTTGTGCTTTTGCTTTGAAAAAGAAGATTGAAACTGACCAAACACTTGCAGATGGGCAACAGAGGGGTTATATTGGTCTTTAGGGATAGCAGCTCCGTTGACAATCGCCGCAAGGGCTACGAGCATAAGAGTAGTCTTCATATTGGTTGATCGGATGGAACGTTTTTCGGTGTAAAGCGATGATGGCTTGAGTATTTGATGACTATCATCAAGAAGATGAACGAACATACCGCTTATATATGTCGATTCTCTCGCGGAGGAAAGTGTCGGAGAGCTTGACACGGCATGTCGAAAGGAATTCTGGATTGATTACGTGCGAACGCAACTCCCTTGCAGCCTGCTGAACATTGATCTTGGAAAGGGAGGCGTTGCTCTGCGGAGTGCTCTATGATGGTCCATCCATGATGATCTGCGCGTACGCAGATGCGAATGCGCCACGTACAGTCAGAGCATAAGCGGAAGCGCCGTCACTCTCGTCGTGTAAGGACTCGGAAGGTGGTAGGAAGTTTCCCGCTGACGTCTAGACACTCGAGTAAGGACGAAAGCAATCAGCTTCCAAATTGGGACTGCTAAATCGCCCCTGATGTTATGAGTTCCCAGTATCTCCACTGTGCAGACAGCAGACTGCGTTTTCGACTTAGTCTCCCCTCGAGGGATTCGCGATGTCGCCTATAGTAAGACGCCGTTAAGCTACAAACAATGCTCCGAGCATAAAAATCAGCGTTCTGGCGTCATGAATGGCCAATGCACTCACGGGATGGATGTGCCCTAAGTAAGCTGAAGCTCACTGTCTAATAAGAGTATGTACCGGAGCCATAGTCGTGGAGTGCCACTCAGTAAGGATATGCTGATTCTGGACCTCGGTCTGTGTCTGCGTCGTGATCATAGAACAATTAGGCCAGCCCTAGATATCTGGAAGTTCATTGCCTTAAAAGGAAGGATCCGGTGCCATAGTCAGGGATTGCAGACCATACGGCAAGACTCTATTAATCCTTGTTCTGTGTCTGCGCCGTCACCACAGGGCATTCAGGCGCGTGACTATCCACCGAGAGTGAGTTGCTGACGGCTGCTATATTTAGTGTTCATGATTGATAAATTGGTAGGCAATAAGCTCGAAGACAAATCGAAACCCGGATCCGTGCTATGTTGATGCCAGACATAGCACGGACGACAAGTCTCGAAAGTTTGAGCGATTCGAATTGGATAGCCCCGGGCTTTGAAGGAATTTTCATGAATTGGCATACCCTATGGACCCTTCTGACAGTCCACTGTGATCCTCGGCATCCATTGATCCAAGAATATATCGCTGCGTAAAAATCGTCCATCATCTATCATCGCTCATCATCGTAATCGTGCTACCGGAAGTCTACGGCGGGAAAGAACCGCGCCCCACCATAGCCCTTAGCTATGATACTTTGCACGTCCACGTTGCTTCGATTTGCCCAAAGCTTGAGCAAAATAAATCGCCCAGATACTGGAGGATCAAACTTGATCGCAACCTTGTACTTGCCCCTTCGAATGTGGAAGCGAGCTCGGGTGACATTCGGGTCGTTTAGGCCGTCATCATAATATTCAGTGCCCTCCCCTGCTTCGTCTTCTGTCTGTGGCTGGTAATATGAAGGACCAAAACCAGGCTCTGGACCTTGCTGAGAAGCGCTGTCACGCTCGTCGAGCTCATCCTGCTGAGGAGAACCCGCCATGTTTGTTCGTGCCATCATGGCATCCAACCGGCGGAGATTCCACGAGTCGTTACTACGCTCTTCTCTCGGTATGCCAGCCCAGCGAGCTCGATCACGATCCCAATTGTCTGCTTCGTAGCGACGCCGCATATGGCGCAAGCGATGTAGCCGGAAGTCGAGCACTTCTTGTGATGAGCTCTCCTCAGGACCGGGCTCCTCGTCGCTGAGTAGAGTCACAGGCAGACTGTCCTCAGTCATGGCGAAAGAATCAGCGCCTGCTCCGACTGAAGGCAAGTCACAGTGCGTGTCTGGATCTTGCCGGTCGAAGTTGTAGTAGTCATCATCATGATCATTATTTGACTCGCCCGCAAGGTCGTGGGCAGCATCAGCACGATCAGCGTAGCTGCGTTCTCGATCGAGTGCAGCACTGACCTCGGGGTCACGAAGGGCATCAGACAAAGTTATGCGTTCAGACGCAGGCGCAGCTCTAGGGCGCCGCCGTCGGTAGGGCGGAGTATGCACACCGTTCAGTCTGGCGTGCTGTGGCGGATCCATGTACTTGCTGAGGTCTTTGCAAGTCATTGCTACATAGACAAGACCTTCACGAACACTGCAGATGGTCAGTAGAGTTTCAACAGCGAGGCAAGGAGAGGCAGTACGGGGCAGTAAAGCCATGTTCAGGCCCGCAGATGTGCAGCTTCTCCAAGCAGAAGGGCGTGTCGTCAGCATGCTGTAGGATGATACTGCTGCTGGGTCTATCAGAGCAGTAGACACTCTTGTCGTGTCGCAGCAAATTGTCAGAACCGAGATAGGTCTGAGGATGACGCGGGTCTCGGTGCTCGCCTCCATCGCAGCTGATGATGTCGAGCTTCAGTTTGCCGGGCTCTACTTGGCCATAATGCCCATACTTGATGGATTGTTTGGGAAGAACCGAGGCCTCCGAATCCAGCCTTCTGCGCTTCGGCCTCCGCCTGCCAGCACTATCCTCATTCCACGTGCCTCTATCATCTGAGCCGGGCGAGCGTTGGCGGCGTCGTTGCATGGGAAAGCGCGGCGATCGGCCGAGAGGAGGAACAGGCGGCGGAGGGCGTGCTGGCGGAGCTCCGAGGTCAGACATGTCACTGGGAGTCATGTCTGCGGTAGCTTGCAACGCGTGATGGAGGCGGTTTCGGCGACTTCGTGGGGTGGAAGACTCCGATGCGGGCGGGTCATCGAAGTGTCCCTTTGTACGTCCACATCAGTGACTCGTGCCCGCGAGATACGCAGTATGGTGCAGGAGCAGGGTGCGAGCATACCCGTATCGAGGCAAACGGTCTTGGGTCAGGCATCACGCAGCGGCGGGCGGTGTCCGCTCTGGCGGCGCGGTTGGGATGGGCGGAAGGCAACAATGGCGGGAGGAATACGGCGGCAGCATGAGCGGGCGGAGTCTGGTGATGGGGTGATCATCCGCGTGGACAAACGGTCTCGCTCCCGAGGGCGCAGTGTGTCGACGTTCACAAGATGCTGGACTGGCGTGTCAGACTGCCTGCCACAATGACAGAGACGCCAACGCCCGCTCACGCTTCGTGCCATGCGGCCTGCCTGCAGTGACGATGTCGCTCGGCGGCTCGGAACAGACCCTGACTGCACAGCGCGCCGAACCGGAAGTCTAGCGGCACGGCCTCCTCCTCGATCTTGGCATGCGCCTTTCACTCCGCGACATCAACATTTGTTCCGCCATCACTTATCACCGCGTCTTCTCCAGCATTGCCCAGCACTCGCATCTTCATCCGCTCATCCCAATTGCTTCATCTTGAGAAGTGCGAATCCGCCGAAAGCTCAGGCAGTCCAGAAGCACTTCCGGCGCATCCTGGTTCTGGCCGTGCCTCGCGATTCACAACTATAGTCAGGTCTACGTCAAGCACCTGGGGCCACGAGGTAGTCAAGTGAGCGGCCCCGTTCGCTAGGACCACGATGGAAGCGACTAGCCCCTCAGCAGACAATGCACAAGCTACAACCAACGGTGTGAATGGTCACGATTTTGACACCACAGCGATGAATGGAGATGCTGAAGGCACTGTCGCGCCGGGTCTGAGCGCCGACGAAATGGCCCTGTACGATCGACAAATTCGACTCTGGGGCGCGAAAGCACAAGAGCAGATCAGAAGAGCGAAAGTCCTTTTGATCTCCCTTCGCGCCGTGGGCACAGAGATTGCGAAGAATCTCACTCTCGCGGGCATTCAGGAGCTCACTATCGTCGACAGCGACGAAGTGACGGAAGAGGACCTTGGATCTCAGTTCTTTCTACGAGAGGAGGATATCGGGAAGCCGGTGAGCATTCCTGCAAGTTCAGGTCTTTATTGATACTGACATCTCCCAGCGCGCCGAAGCAGCCATTCCGAGAATACAAGAGCTCAATCCACGCGTGAAGGTGAGATCTGAAGGGAGCTTGCAAGACCTTCTGATGAAGGATCAGACCTACTACGCTCCATTCAGCTGCGTGATTGCCTGTGATCACGATATCATGACCCTGTCGACTATCAACACTGCTGCACGGTTCGCGAGTCGACCCTTCTATGCTGCGGGCATCCATGGCTTCTACGGCTACATTTTTGCGGATCTAGTGGGCCATGAGTTCGTGATCGAGCGCGAGAAGTCGAATGTTCCCACCACCATCAAGGCAGAGACCATGACTCGATCCGTCGTTAGCGTCACAAACCGAAAAGAGAATAACGGAAAGACCACCGAGATTGTCAAGAAGGCTGAAGTCTACTGCCCACTTATCCTGGCCAACTCGTCACCACTACCGATGGAGGTCATGGGCAATCGTAGGAAGCTCAAAGCTGTGTCGCCGCTCTTGCCTTGTCTGCGCGCACTCTTCGATTTCCAGCGCGAGCAGTCGCAACTACCAGACCTCAACAGGAAGGAGCACATCATCAGATTCAGCGAGCTTGCCAAGCAAAAGACTGCTGAGCTACTGTTGCCTCCTGACACTCTCAATGGCGAGTTCCTGAAGAGCTTCATGCAGAATATGGGCTCCGAGATTACACCCACTGCTGCTTTTGTCGGCGGGCGCCTCAGTGAAGATGTCATCAACGTCCTGGGCAACCGTGAACAGCCAATCCAAAACTTTGCTCTATTCGATGGCGAGTCCCTCGATGGCCGGATCTACAGCCTGTACAGCATGCCACCGGAGCTCATGGCTTTTGACCCGATGTTGCAACCTCTCGACGGCGGCATGGTTGGCATGACCGGGCAGTTGGACGCCACACAGATCAATAGTGGCATGCAAAACGATGGTGGCATGCAGAACAATAGCGGTATGCAGAACGGAGGGGATCTATCGAACGTCATGCCGCCTGCAAATCCCAACAATAACATCGACATGCCGAATCCTGGCCAACCAAACTAGGAGTCATCAGTTCCAGGAATTCAATCTCGCACAAGGCAATCTGGCGGACCATTGATGCCGCCGATGGCAGCGCATGACTCTCGAGCAGAAACACTTTCAGGAGGGTCGTCTCAAGCTGTGGACCCTTTCGCTGCGCTATATACCCGATTAAGGCGCCTTCAAGATTCCCGTCCAGATGAGATCCTTGAGTTCAGAAGCATAGGAGGAAGAGGCGTATATGGTTGGCGAAAGTTCGACTAGCAATCAAACAGGTAATGCGCAGTCATGCCTTCTACATGGACTGGCGAGTGAATTTGCGCATGCATGCCTTCTCCATTGGCTTAGGAGTGATTCTGCAAACCATGCACTCAATATTAACTTGACGATTCACTGAGACCTATACAAATCTGCGCATCTCACCGCCTTTTCGAAAGGACTATACAACATCGAACAATCGATGTACGAGCTTCGCGTAAGAAGCATAACGGACAAAAGCGAGGTAAAGAGAATATGACTTCAAGATTGGCAATAACTAAAGCTACCACTACACCTGCGATGATGCAGCAGGCACTCTACTCTTCAGTCCCGTCTTAGTCTCCGTATGCTCCGTACTAAGCTTCCGATGCGCAATAAAAACACAAACCAGCAATCCCGTCCCAGAAAGCGCGCAGTACATAATCCACATATGCCGAATACTCCAAGCATAAGCTGCCTCTACCACTTCCCTCTGCATCGTATCCTGAATTGTCTTGATAAGTTCCACATTCGCTGCTGCTTTGCTGTCCGAGAATGCGTCGATCAATGTACTATCCAACCCTGCTCGTTCTAGTTCACCACTTCGTTTATTCATTCCGTTTTGGAAGACGACTCCGCCGAGCACGAGGGACATCGCCGTGGCGACATTCCGAATGAAACCGAAAGTTGCTGTAGCGGCTGCGGTATCGTCTTGAGGTGTTGTGCTTTGAACTGCGACGAGAGGAGCTTCGAAAAGACAACCTGATCCGAATCCCACGATGATTTCGAAGCCGATGACTGTAGCCAGAGAAGTACTTTCTGTTAAACTGCTGTAGAGCCCTGTTCCGATTGTGAGGAGCACAAGTCCCACCCAGATGATCTCTCGATAATGGCCTGTTTTGAGCATGATGAAACCGTTGACGATTCCCATAACAGCTTCTGGGATCGCGTATGGTAGGATGAGAACCCCAGAACGAAGAGGACCGGCTTGTTTAACCGATTGGAAATAAAGCGGCATATAGTAAGACGCAGCAATAAAAACCGTTCCATGACAAAAACAAACCGCAAACGCCGCGCTCGTGGATCGGTTTTTGAAGATTTCTAATGGCATCAGAGGATATTTCGCGATCTTTTTCTCGGTGAAGAGGAAGAGAGCTGCCATTACGACGCCGAAGATGATGAGGCAGATTACAGTGGGGGAGTTCCAGGGGAAAACTACGCCGCCGAAGTCGAGGCCCAGAAGGAGCATGAGGACTACGCCGACGATGGAGATTGTGCCGAGCCAGTCGAAGGCTATGAGGCCCGAGGTGAGTTTTGTGCGGGGATTGTGCACGTCGAGCCAGATGAGGAGCATGGCGAAACTGCAGAAGCAGATGGGGAGGTTGAGCCAGAAGATCCTGCATCAGATATCAGTACGTCAGCCTTGGGACGCTGCACTCAGGATGGAAGGACCGGACTCACCACCTCCAACTAACATACTGCGCCAAAGCCCCACCAACTAGAGGGCCAATACCTCCAGCCAAGGCCCAAACAACATTCACCATCCCCAAAAACAACGTCCGCTGCCTCATACTAAAAAGATCTGAAATCGTGATATTCACCAACTGAATCAACCCTCCCGCCGCAGTCCCCTGCAACGCTCTCGCAGAAATTAACATTTCGACATTATGTGCTCTCGCAGCGATAATACTCGCGACGAAGAACCAGGCAACAGAGGATAAGAGAGCGGGTTTACGGCCCCAGATATCGCTGATTTTGGCCCAAATGGGGCCTGCGGCGGCGTCGGCGAGGAGGTAGGCGGAGCCGATCCAGAAGTATCCCGAGGCGGATTGGAGGTCGGAGGAGATTGTGGGGATTGCGGTGGCGACGATTGTGTGGTCGAGGGCGGCGATGAAGAGGGCAAGATAGAGGGCTAATAGGATAAGGGCGAGGCGGAATTTTGTTCGGGGGGGACGGGTTTCTTGAGAGTCGATTATGGTGAGGTGGTCGAGGGTCGAGGGTGTTGTTGTCACATTTGGAGCGATGGATTCTTGTGCATGTCCGTGCTGTTCTTGTGGCGGTTCTGCAGTGATGTTGTGTGTGGCTGCTTTAGAGTCTGCCATCCTTTCACGTCGGAATCTCACGTATGTGGAAGGGTGTGTTCTTGAAGCAGAGAGGAAGGTATAACAGAGAAGAATACTTGACCGCTTGACGTATATTCGCCCTCACTTTCGCTCCGCGATTACGCGATGCGGTTAGCAGTGATGTGGCTCGCAGCCCCTCGCAGCTCCCCGTCGGCCACAGCTTACATGCCGACGCGGGATATGTCCAAAGGGCGCGTTCAGCTTGGCAGAGGATTGTATACCAGACGACATGGCGATGAATACCACATTGAGTAGCGCAGCACGTGCTTCGCGAGTGTTCGGTAATGTTGTGGAGCATGGAAGTGAATGGGCCAGGATGGAAGCAGGCGAGGCCAGCTTGCCAAGTCTTTTTTGGAAGCTCCCGTCGCCGCTGCCGCCGCTGGCAAAGAACCCTGAAAGAGAGTTGACAGCCGAAGTGAAGATACGTGGGTTTTTTCGGAAAGGATTCGTGCTCTTGCTACTTCTCTCCCATCTTCGACCTGCTTCCCAACTCTCTCTTCACGTCGCGCGACAACACTCTACCGCAAGCCGCGACCTCCCACGGAACTACCGCCAACATGAATCCGCAAATGTGAGTGCGACAGAGCGCGCAATCGTCAACAGCACAGAATCGCAATACTGACATGCAGCAACAGCACCAACCTCGTCATCATCCTCGTGATGATGCAGGCGAGCAAGAAGATCCCCTTCGAAGACCCCAATGTCCTCATGGGCGTGCGCGGTCTCTACATTGTCAGCAACATCATCATCTTCGGCATCTACATGTACGTCAAGATGCAAATCGACAAGAAGAAGGGTAAGTCCTGCCAAATCTCCATCATCCCACAACCTACCTGACACTCCGCTCCCAGACATGACAGTCCTCAAATACGTCGAACCCGCCCCCATGGGCAGCACCGAAGAACCCAAAGCCGTCACCACCACCATCCACGCCTACGACCAACAACAACTCAAAGGCCTCTTCAAATCCCAACTCATGGGTCTCGGCATGATGGCCGTCATGCACTTATACTTCAAATACACCAACCCCCTCCTCATCCAATCCATCATTCCACTCAAAGGCGCTTTCGAGGGAAATTTGGTCAAAGTTCACATGTTGGGACACTCGGCGAGCGGGGATTTGAAGAGACCTTGGAAGGCGAATGCTGGGATGATGGGTGCGTTGAATCAGGGTGCGGGCGAGATTAAGACGGATAAGAAGAGTATTGAGGCGGCGGAGAAGGCGGGTCGTGGGGGTGCTAAGGAGGAGTAAGAGAGAGTTTCACTCAATTGAAGGTTACGGAATTGGAAGGGCTGAAAAGGCGATTAACGCGACTTGGTCGTGTGCGTTTGTCGGATGAGTTTTCATTGCAGACACATTCGTGTGTCGCGTGTCTGCGCAAGTGGCATCGAAGTACTACCGTCCCCCAGCGCTGAGCACCTTGAACAGTCGCATCACATAACATGAAATTTGAAAGCGCGAAGGCGACTTTTTCTCACACCATCTATCAAAAGTTCGCATGCTGTTCGGGCACTGATAAATCCACGCGATCACATCTTGGCAAGTTGGCTGTATGCGTCTGCCGAATCGTAGATATCAAAATCCACGAGTACGATCCAGACAAGAAGAGCACACTTGAGCCCGACTTCTGCCAAACAGAGACTTTTGATTCAAATTTGATTTTCAATGTCTACGCTCTGCGTTATGGAACGTTCTCATGTACCGTCGTTGCCAACCCCCAGGCTTCAAGCCTACCAATCTATGGAGAAGAGCTGCAAGGGAATATGTGCGCAAGCGCTACAGGCACCCATACTACCGAATGATCATGTTCTCATTGCCTGGTCCCGTGCCAATGTACTTGACTCGCACACCCACAAACTTCTCAATGAACTCAACATATTTGCGAGCATTTTCAGGCAGTTTGTCCCAGTCCTTGATGCCGACGGTGTTGCTCTTCCAGCCTGGGAATGTTTGATATGTAATTTCAACCTTCTCCAGAATGCTGAGGTCGGTGGGGAAGGAGTTGAGCTTGCGGCCATTGTGGTGATATTCTGTAGCCACCTTGAGCTCGTCGAAGTCGTCCAGGATATCGAGCTTGGTCAAGTTGATGGAATCGTATCGATTTACGCTGTGAGACAACTTGACAACGACAAGATCGAGCCACCCACAGCGTCTCTTACGACCAGTGGTAACGCCATACTCTTTTCCAATGTCGACCAGCTTGTCACCAATTTCATTTTGCAGCTCTGTGGGGAATGGCCCTGAGCCAACACGAGTGGTGTAAGCCTTCACCACTCCGATGATTTCGTCGATTTTGCGAGGGCTCAGTTGGAGGCCAGTCATGACGCCGCCGAGACCAGTGTTGGAAGATGTGACATATGGGTAGGTACCGTTGTCGAGATCCAGTAACGCGGCCTGGCTACCCTCCACCAGTATCTTGACGTTGCCTTCGACCGCAGAATCGATGAGCGGTATTTGATCGACGACGTATGACTTCAGCTGTTCGCGATACTTGTCGAAACGAGCAATTTCCTCAGCCGGGTCGTACTGCAGAAGATCGCCATAACGCTTCTTGTAGCCGTTGTACAGATGCTTCACCTTAGAGTCGAAAATTTCTTTGGTGAAGACATCGGCCATGCGGACACCAGTGCGGGAGGCCTTGGTGGAGTATGTTGGGCCAATGCCCTTTCCTGTTGTGCCAATATTCGCCTTGCCAAGCTCAACCTCTTCCAGACCGTCGACCTTGGTGTGCAAGTCGAGATCGACATGACATCTGTCGCTGACGAGGATGCGGTCTTTGGTGTTGATTCCTTCTTTTTCCAATTGCTCGATCTCTTTGAAAAAGTTTGGCACATGAACCACACAACCAGTTCCGACCAGATTGACACAGCCGTCGGTGAGAACGCCAGAAGCTACCAGACTGTCAGCATCGAGTCGCGGAAGTGTAGAGAATGCACCTACGCAAGATGTGCACATCAAACTTCTTCCCATTCTTCACAATGGTGTGTCCCGCATTGTGACCACCTTGGGCCCTGCAGCACAGCTGCACGCCGTTTTGTGCAATGACATCGACAATCTTGCCCTTGCCTTCGTCACCCCACTGCGCGCCGAGGATGATGGTTGCCATGTTGATGACCGGAATGGTTCCGTCCTGGAGTTATCGCGTGAGTCGCCATTTTTTAGGAGTAGGAAAGATTGAGAGTGACTCGCGAATTAAAAACACCGCTGCGTTCGGTCGGCGTCGGCAAGCCCCGCATGACGCACCCAATGGTTCTGCTGAGTCATGAGAACGTCTGTTCCTGTCTTCTCCGAGTTGGAGGGGAACGTGAAGCCTGTTTTGAGCGGTGAGAGAGAGAGAGGCAATAGAACATTCAGTTGAGTGGTCCCACTATTCACTGTACCTGTTAGTAGAAGTGGTAAGTCGGCGCAAGAGTGAACAGAACAGCTCTTGGCGCTCGTTCCTCAGGCCAGCACGAGCAAGAAAACAGGCGAGGTTGCACAGAGTGGGCTGTGCTTTCCACGACGACGCGTCCTGCTGTGGCGAATGCGCTGAACAAGTCGCAAGTGGCAGCCTGACCGATGAGCGCACACGACGACAACAAACACTTAACGGCAAACCACCGCATTATGCTACATCCCACCTCGGAGCATCGCACCACGCGGGACCCCTATCGCTAACATGGCCAAGATCCGCTGTCCATTCTGCAACTCTATCGACGGCGACGAGTACTTCATCCAGCTGCACATCGAAGAGTACCACACAGAAGACTCGCCGTTTGCTGTGCAGGATGGAGGACAACATTCTTCTGCAAACATAGCCCGCGCCGGCGAGTCAATGCCCGGCGACACATGGACGAAGTGCACACGCCGCGGATGTGGAGAGTATGTGCTCTTGTCTGCTATAGACGAGCATTTGGATTTCCATGCAGCAGCGGAATTGTCCGACAAGGAGAGTCGCGAAGAGCTTGCACCGCCCCTTCCACCTCGTCGAAGTGTCAGTCCAGTACCCAGTCCGACTCGGCCACAGAAGCTCGCAGCCCATTCAACGTCTGAAACGCCGTCCTCATCCAGATCTGAGAAGCGGCGCTCGCAAGAGAAAGAGGACAGGCACTCCAGTAGCAGCACTCGCTCGGATCGACTCAAAGAAGCACGGAGATCGACCAGCAACACTCTCTTGACCTACTTCTCCGGGTCCTCCTCGTTGCTCACTCGATCGAATTTGCGTGCCATCCAAGTGCCTCGAAACCCTGGCAGACTTGGAAAGCGAGAGCTTGGTCCTTATGCCTTCGAGAAGAGCATGCCCTCCAACGTTCGCAAAGCGCTCATCTACGGTCCAGAGCCTCAGACTGTACAACGAATTGGCAGCAATGGCGCTCTGTATCGGCATCGCGTGGTTCCCAACGAGACGGAAGGTCTTCCACGTGCCATCGCAGATCTTTGCGCGCTTGACAGAGATACCGTCGCGACCTACATCTGTCATCCGAGTACTCGGCACATCCACAAGATCGAGTGCGAGGGCAACTTCTGCGGCTTCTGGAGCTCCCAGGTGCTCCTGACATACGTGCAACATATGGATCGTGAAGGACCGCAAGGGATGCCACATGTGATTGAAATGCAAGAAGTCATCGAACGCGCGTGGGAGAACGGCATTTGTACCTACGGCAAAGTCCAGACCGGCGGCGTGCTGAACACTCGAAAGTGGATCGGTACCACTGAAGCTTTGGCCTTCTTCACCCAGATTGGCGTCAAGGTCGATGCTCTCACTTTCTCTAACGGAGGGAATGATGACGGCAAGACTGCAGCGGCAGACCTGCTTGACTACGTCGAGGCCTTCTACATGAGCGGGATCGATGGTGCTCGAGTGCATGGCACATCGTACGTCACGCAGCTTCCTCCCATCTATTTCCAGCGATTCGGTCACTCCATGACGATCGTAGGTTTGGAGCGGCAGCGCAATGGCTCCCGCAACCTGTTGGTCTTTGATTCTTCTTTCAAGACTTCGAAACCGATGCGCCAGCTCGCCGAAGGTCGACGCGCACATTCGACTGTATCGGATTTGTTGAAGCCCTACAGGAGATCAGACCACTCTCTAGAGAAGTGGAACGAGTTCGAGCTTTTGATGTGAGTTGTCTATTCTTTCACTCCTATACCTTGTACTAATTCTGCTCTAGCCCTCAATCGCAGTCAGTCCGCTTGTCGTGAATCGACGCCCAATGCAGATCGGTCAGCATAAGTCCTGCATCTACAGCATCGGCTATGCATCAATAACGTTCTCCGAACGAACTTAACACTACAGTTCCCATCAACAAAGATAGGCCCGAAACAGGATTCCATCGTTCTATCATACTTCGATCGCCAGAACTCAATAACATGCTAAACACGACTTCAAATGCAGGATACTGAAGCTGATAGGACGAATCCGATCGTCTCGTCCTTCACATGAACTGCTTCACAGCCACGGTGCTGCACGATTATGCACGCGAACAACCCAGAAGAGCGATCGAATGCGCAGCATGCATCAACGGACCGATTGGCATCCTGGTCGCGCTCTTTTCTGCACTGCAATCCATGCCATAAGCCGACACTGCGCCCGTCGTTCTACATCAGGTCACTCATGCCAAGGACGCCCAGTTGTATGAGCTTTACCTCCGAGCTTGGCACCGATGATAACCCAGCTCGATCGTTCTGGTCGGGAAGCCTTCATGAGCTGTCACTGACAGCTCGAGAATGAGCATTCATGCTCAAAGACGAAATTGCATCTCGTTACAGCATCGCGCGTTTTCCATAGGAAGTCGTGAATGAACACAAGCGTATGCCCATGAAGCCATCGAATCAAGAGATGGGAGATTATGCTTGGCAGTGCTCACCTAAGACTTTCATCAAGACGAAAAGGTTAGGTTTCACCGGTGGTCACCATATCATTAGATGCCGAAGCGCCAGCGTAGCTCAAAGTATGAAGGTACGGCCACCAATGCACATCCGGCAACAGACAGCCCTACAGCTGGGGCAGACGTGGAGCTGTGCGGAGCGTTGACCAGGTTGGTAGGCGTGATTCTGGGGATCGGCCATGAGGCTGGCATGGATTCGCCTTGCACCGGGGCATCGCCCATCGTGCAATGGACTGTTGGTTGGTGTCGTGTAGTGCTCACACAAGCGGTAGGTTCCGTTTCTGATGAGCGATATAAAATCTGCGACGTCTCTTCTTTCTCTCGTTTTCGGAATTTTCTTCTTCTGATCAGCTTTTTGAGTGCTGTCGATTTATATTGAGACTCGACGACAAGATGGGTCTTGCGATCAAGAAGCCGGCCGATGTGCCTGGCAAAACATGGCCTGCTATCGTTATTGGCCTGTTCGTGGCCTTTGGTGGTGTCCTTTTTGGATATGATGTACGCGCCATTCGCACAGCACCCCATCAACCTGCATGAAGATGACTAACCGCGAACGCAGACTGGCACCATCTCCGGTATCCTCGCCATGCCCTACTTCATCGAATCCTTCCGAACCGGCGACAACGAACGCATCACCGCCAGCGAAGACTCCCTCATCGTTTCCATCCTCTCGGCTGGAACTTTCTTCGGAGCCTTGACTGCCGCTCCCGTCTCCGATCGTCTCGGTCGTCGCTGGGGATTGATTTTCTCTTGCGGGGTCGTTTTTAATCTTGGAGTTATACTTCAGACTGCGGCTACTGCTCAGCCTTTACTGATTGCTGGACGATTTTTTGCCGGGTATGGTGTTGGATTGTTGTCTGCTATGGTCCCGCTTTATCAGTCTGAGACTGCGCCGAAGTGGATTCGAGGGACGATTGTCGGGGCTTATCAGTGGGCTATTACTATTGTAGGTGTGCTGCTGGAGATTGCATGCAGATGTGGATGCTGATATCCTTTTTTTCTTTTTTGTCTAGGGTCTCTTCTTGGCCGCCATTGTCAACTACGCCACCAAGAACCGCGACGATTCTGGCAGTTATCGTATCCCCATCGCGGTCCAATTCGCCTGGTCAATTATCGTCTGCGTTGGCATGTTCATCTTGCCAGAGACTCCTCGATTCTTGATCAAACAGGATAAATCGGAAGCTGCTGCTGCGGCTCTCGCGAAGATTCGTCGTTTGCCTGCGGATCACCCGGCTGTTATTGAAGAGTTATCTGAGATTCAGGCGAACCATAATTATGAGTTGAGCTTAGGCAAGAGTTCCTATCTGGAAATTGTGAAGGGTACTATTGGAAAGCGACTTGCGACTGGATGCGCTTTGCAGGCGCTGCAGCAGCTTACTGGTGTTAACTTTATCGTAAGTCAAATTTCATCAGATTTTGTGTGAAAGTTCTGCTGATACCTTTGACAGTTCTACTACGGAACGCAATACTTCGAGAACGCCGGTTTCGAGGCTGGTGGCTTTACGATTCAGGTCATCACCAACGTTGTCAACGTCGTCTCCACCTTGCCTGGTCTCTACCTCGTCGAGAAAATGGGTCGAAGAGGTCTCCTGCTCATGGGCGCCATTGGCATGTGTGTCTGTCAATTCATCGTCGCTATCACCGGAACCGCGGCCCCTGAAGACAACTTATCTGCTCAGCGCGCAGCTGTGGCGTTCGTGTGCATTTATATCTTCTTCTTCGCTTCCTCGTGGGGTCCGGTCGCTTGGGTAGTTACTGGAGAGTTGTTCCCGTTGAAGGTTCGAGCGAAGTGTTTGTCGCTTACGACGGCTAGTAAGTTGATTCCTCTTGGAATGTGCAGCACTTCACCAACAACACCTGCTAATCTGTTCCCAGGCAACTGGCTCCTCAACTGGGCGATCGCCTACTCAACCCCCTACCTCGTCAACGACGGCCCCGGAAACGCAAACCTGCAATCTAAAGTCTTCTTCATCTGGGGCTCGTTCTGTTTCGTCTGCATCTCTTTCGTCTGGTTTTGTATTTACGAAACCAAAGGGCTATCGCTTGAAGAAGTTGATGAACTTTACGGAAGGGTGTCGAAGGCTTGGGAGAGTACGAAGTTTGTGCCTGAAGTTAAATTTAGTGAAGTGCAGAAGGATGGGAGGAATTTGAGTATTGCGGAGGCGGCGGCTGAGGTTGAGAGGAGTAAGAGTGAGACGAGGGTTGTGGAGGAGAAGGGTTTGGCGTAAGGGAAGCGCAAGTGGAGCGTGTTCTGCTTCACGAGCACTGGGAGAATGTGCGTGCTCTGGTATAATGCCCGAACAGGGAAGGGGTCAATGTCGAGTGGACAGTCGATAGCACTGCGAATCCGACCTCGCTGACCTATCCATTATCACTGTTAGATTGTCCCACACGAAATTGTGAATTGACTCAATGGTTTCAGGTGCTATATCATCATCATTTGGGACAGGTAGCTTTGTTCCAGCTGCGAATCACCATCTGCTTCCAGCATGCGTTTCCTCGCTGAAGTACATTCGTTCTGCCGTAACGCCTTCGCTCAACCAAGCCCAAAAACGATCAACCAAAAACCTCCATGAGGAAGTCATATCTTATCTTCAAACCCATATCACGCGCCTTGGCCGTAAGTTCATGGCATCGATCAGATAGAATCTCACCAACGACAGGTGCTCCGCAGTACTATCAACACATTAGCAACAAGACTCTCACACATTGGACACCAAAATTGGAAAAGGAAGAACTCACAAAAACTCCAACCTTCTTCTCTCTCACCCCATCATCCACCAAGTCCTGGTAATGCTTCTCTAAAATCTTATCGAAATCCGGTCTTCCAAAATGACTCCGCTGTTTCAAACCTGTCAAAGCAGAATATGGCGCAGCTTCAGTTCGATAGCCATCGAGGATGTATCGGAAAATGTGAACGGAAATGTCTTTTCGTTTGGCTGTGATGTGCGTGTTGATGTTGAGGTCGAGTTTGTTTTGTAGGGCGAGTGGACCGGCTCCGATTATGGCGCGGTTGAGGAGATCGGAGAACCAGAGGAGGTTGTTCTTTTCGCGGACGGTCCAGTGGAAGTCGACGCGGCGGTCGGGGTTGATGCAGCGAGGGGGAGGGCCGGTGGGGTTGGGGTTTATGGGTTCTGGTTGGGTGGTGAGGGGGGCGTCGTCATCGCTGCGCTCTTTGATGGGTGTTGAGGCTGGGGAGGAGCGGCGGGAGCGTGAGGCGTGGCGAGAGCTGGTGCGTGAGCGAACGCCTCGTGAGAGGGAGCGGGACATTGAGGTGTAGCTGCGTCGTGATTCCCAGGGATCGCGGCGTTCTTTGAAGCTCTCTTCGAGATCTGTCAAGATGGCAGAGAAAGGTGTGATGCCAATTCCACCTCCGACGATGATGGAGTAGTCGTAATCATAGAATCGCTGTGCCGGAGCCCCGAATGGGCCATCAAGCCCGACCTTTATTCTCGACTGCTTGAGACCGAGGTCACGAAGTTCTTTTGTCCAGTCACCTTCGACTTTGATATGCACTTGCATCTCGTCACCACGGCATGCTGAGATCGTAAACGGATGCCATTGAAACAAGCTGAGCTGTGGCACTTGCAACAAAATGTACTGTCCAGCATTATACGACGACCAATCGGATCCGTCTTTCGTTTTAATCGAAATACAGACCGCATCCTCGTCGAGAACCTGAATTCTTGCTGGCATGCTCAAGAACCCACGAATGAACCTTCGAAGTCGCTCGAAAATGACCAGAAGCGCTGGAAATGCCAGGAAGTATCCAAGCATTGGTGCCTGCAATAATGCAGCTGTGCCGTGAGCTGCGAGTAGCCCAAACATGGGAAACATGAGCAAATGACCCAGCTGAAAAACTTCGTAGTTCCAGTTTCGAATCATTGGCAGACTCATCAAGCTGATAGTCCAGAAGAGGCCGAGGCTCACAATACCGGACCATCCAGGTAACGTGCGCACAAAGTCAACATAGCGCTTTGGTGTTGCTTCAGGCCCAAGAATTGCCGCCAGATTGTCCTGTTGTGCTGGTCGTGATCCATAGAGAAAAGTGCCAGTAAGATGGCCAATGGCATGCAGCGTCGCGAAAAAGAGGCCCGCGATACTCATGATGATGTGAAATTTCTGACTCAAGTCCCAATTGATCACTTTCGAGATCCAGAAACTGCGACGCAGGAAAGTAGACAAATGTCTGCTCATGCTCAGCAGCATGAAGACGAATGTCGGATACAATACACCAGCGTTCGCTTTGGCCATGATGACGCCCCATCCAAGTGCCTGTCGTGCGGGTTGGTTCTGGATGTATATGACCATTTGCCATACCCCGAACGCGATCATGCAAGCAACCACGAACGCGACGAAGAGGATGTTGGGGCCATGGACTGCCCAGTACGCACGCAGACGTCGCCGGAATGGCAGCTTCTTCTCTTCCTGCTTGGCCTCTTTGTCGGTTTCCTGTGAGTCGCTCTGTTTCTGACTCGGCACTTCCCACGTCTTGACATGTCGGATAAACTCGTCTTTGCTCAGCTTTGCGCCGCAGTGCGGCATAAGATGGCAGAGAAACGCATGCAGTCCATCTCCATCATGTCCAACGCGCTTTTCCGCGTCTCGTCGCGCCGGGTGGAGAATGTGGTGTTTTTGTAGCCTCGGTGCTAACTCTTCATGCACTTCGTGCAGCTTCCTCTCCAACTCGGCAAAATTGACGTGACCATCATTGTTGACGTCCAAAGCCTTGAAGAATTCCTCGATTTCCTGGTCTGTCAGTGGGCGATAGTCCTTTGAAATGACGGGTGCTAGCTCCTCCATCGCAAGGAGCGTCAATTGGAAGTCAGTGATTCCCTACCGTTCGGCCGTGCGTGGCATGCAGCCATCACTTATATACGTATCACCAAAGTCAGTTGCTCCTCGGAGCGAGCAGAGACGCCATTGGGAGCCAAGCATTGTTGCTTCTTGGTGCTGCACGTAAAAGCAAGAGATGATTCGACCCCAGCAGCGCTGCCACGTGCGAGTGAGATGTCGAGGGCGGATAAGGTTCACAAACAAGTAGTAACGAGAATCAGGCTTGGGATATGACGCTCGCCAAGCCAAAGTGGATGAAGTCTAGGCGCAGTATTGCCTGACGAGTGCCTCAGCCTTGCGTGTTCACTGTCTCGACGGTCTTGGACTCTTGGGTCTGGTGCATGTTAAGAAGTCTGTGCTATCGCAACGCGTAGTTCCTAGTCGCGGCATGGGCTGTTATCCGTATCCAGTGCCCAACATGCCCTGACGAAAGGCATGGACAGCGCGCATTGACCTGATATTGGCCGACAGCTTTGTATGTTCTGAATCTAGCCTGGAGTATATACATGTCGTGCAGGCGTCGTTATAATCGTGTCTCATCATTCATCAAATTTCATGCTCATTCAAATGCAATTCAGATGTCGGGTCGAGCGAGGGATGCAAATGCAGGTCCCGTATGCTCCGCACGACAGTCGCTGATTCACTCCTTGTCGTCGTATCCATCATTGTCTTTCGTAGGCTCTCAGCAAAGGTGTCGGTCACAGCGCCAGTTATTTCCACTTCGCGCACTCCGCGTAGCTCGCCAAATGGCTCGAGCATCTCCTCCAGATCCTCATTGACTCTGATGCCGCCTTCGCGCTTTCGCACGATCTCGCTCTTGATCTGGTCGAGAACGGCATTGCCGTTGGAGACGCGAATGTGTACTTGGGCCAGTCGACGCTCCCGTTTCGAGCGGATATCGGACCAGCCGTCCTCGTTCTCGTGCGCGACTTCCGGCATGGCAAGAGGAGCTGGTCGCAGCACATTCACAAGACGTTGGACCTGCTTTCGCAGCCCGTGCGTCAAGCCCTTTCCGCTTACGTTGAACTTGATCATTCCCGTGTAGCTATCAACATGATCCACATTGATCACCACGCGCTTGACCAAAGCCATGTATTTCGCAGGAAGGAGCTCGAGAAAATCGTACTTCCTCTGTGGTGCCATTCCGGACAGCAGCAGCCAATTGAAGCGGAACGAGATGCCCAGGTACGTCACAAAGAGGAGGAATGTGCTATTCCCATACAGCAGCTCCACGCACTCGTCGTGCATCTGCCGACATACGGAGAGTAGGCGGATGTTCCCTCTCTGCCACACGATATGCGCCGCTCTTGAAAAGCCTGGCTCGCTTTGCGGGACAATCATGCCACGAGCGCTGCGCTTCTTGACGGCGGAGAAGTTGCGGGCATGCTGCGCCAACGGGTTGGGCTTCGTATGCTCGATTGTGCGCGGGAGGAGATAGCTGTATATTTCTTGCCGGATCTCTAGGGGCAAGCGCAGGAAGGGGAATCTGCTCGCCTTAAGCGGACTGCGCGAGCGCTGCTCGAGTTCATCGAAGCTCTCATGGCGGAAGAGCAGGGGCGAGCGGGTGTCGATGGTTTTGGCGACGGTGGTGGGCGCAAAGTGTGGCGAGATATAGTAGTCTCTGCAATTGTAATGGCCTTGATCCATGCCCGATCAGTATGATCGCAGGCGGTGGGGCGAACAGGCGAACACGCGAGAGTTGGGTGGATGGCGAGAGTTCCGGGGAGCTTCCCTCGTAGCACCGCGCTAGTTAGCGACAGCCTCCTTGTTATTGATACATGACCTCCATCTCGCATCTCGCTCGCTCTGCTTCCTCTTCTTCTACACACTACACAATGGACAACATCACCATGAGCGCCCGTCATGGGCCGGCGTCGCCATCCGAGTGTGTCACCCGTGCATCTCAGTCCGACCTTGATAGCCCCATCGCGATTGGGGTGTTTGTCTCCTAATTTATATCTACACTGCCGGACGTACTCTCTCGAGACCGTCTGGTAGCCGATCGCCGTCAAACACGAGCAACAGATCCATACATAACACAAGAAAAAGCCTGCATATCGGACACTGGAGTTAGTCCACGCCAAAACCGATTGCTTATTGTCGATAATCGCAACCATGCACTTCGATCACCTCCCAAGCGAGCTGTTGACGCAGATCTTTCTGTCTCTCCCGAGCATCTCATCTGCCATCGCATTATCCTCCACCAACAGTCGCTTCTACGACACCTACCACTCATCGAAGAAGCTCGACATCCTACGAGCTGCCGCCGAATCCGAGTTCGGACCTATTCAAGACGTGGCCCAGGTTCTGACTCAGAACAACTCGCAACCTGCACACATCCAGCGCGATGTCCCCATCTCGGATGCGTTCCTTCGTCAGATCGTCAAGGCAGGACGAATCGTACAGCGCTATGAAGAGATCTACACATTCAAGAAGTGGAAAACAGACTATGCCAATCGTCGGCTGTTGAGCGATTCAGAACGTTACAAATTGAGACGTGCCATCTACCGCCTGTGGCTATACGACAAAGCCTTCCACAATGCGACCCACGTACGCACGTGCCGTACCTTGCCGGGAACAGTATTCAACCGAGCTGCGCTTTTGCACAACTGGTCAAACCATGAACTTGCGGAAATGATGGATGTTCACAACATCCTCAAGGACATGGTCGCCAACAACATCTGTCCCTCCAACGGCAAGATCAGACAAAAATTCTCCAAGCGGTTTCCCGACAGCAATCAACAGCTCCTCTTCAACATCCACCTGAACTACCCTCCCGCGCCATCATCATTCGTGCCAGATGGGTGTTATCACAACTCAGCAGTAGCATCTTCGCGCTATCAATCGCGGCTTTTCCCATCACGGTTCCACGAACCTGGTGCAGAGGGCTGGGGTGATGACATTTCGCACTACTACGTTGTGGAAGACATGATGAAGCTGGATCCCGAGCAGATTTTGTATCTTCGAGACAACTGCCCTCTCAAGGCACAGGTTGAGATGCACGTCAGAGGTCTGGGAGACTGGTTCGTCAATAACGGAGAGACCTTTTCCGAGACTGTTGCACACGTGCTGAGGCAAAGGTTTGAAGACATTGAGGAGTTGAAGATGCGTATTGAAGACGGAGAGGCTGGCATTGCTGTGTCTGAAGAATAGGAAGCATGTTACATAACCACAACCACTATTCTGCGCATCTTATCAGGTCCTTATCTGCATTATCAATGCTACTCGACGTCACACACACTTCCGGCATGAAGGGCATGACGAAATTCTGCCGATGTTCCCGCCCAGTGCACATTCGTGCCTCATCCTTGATGCCAAGACATCTCGTGCCAGTTCTACAACCATCCGCCTTCATTCTACAGCCTTGCAAACCTGGGCCTGCACCATGGACCCCAACACTGTAGATCCCGCCCAGCTCTTCAGCGTCGCGGGTATGGTCGTTGTAATCACTGGCGGAGGAGTACGCTTCCTTTTTACAATGCTTTTGCATGAACACCAGCATACTGACGACCGCAGACGGGTATCGGCCTCATGATGACCAAAGCCTTCGCAAAGAACGGAGCAGCAAAAGTCTACATCGTCGGCCGACGCAAAGAAAAGCTCGAAGAAGCTGCACGCGAAGCCGGCGTCAATGGAAATGTCATTCCGATCGTCGGTGATGTGGGATCTAAAGAAAGTCTCTCGAAAGTCGCCGAGCAAGTCAAGAACGAGACAGGTTTCGTGAACCTTTTGGTATGCAACAGTGGAGTATACTCTCCACCAGTTGCGAAGCCAGGAAACGTAAGCGTTGAAGAGTTTGCGAGGTTGGGTCTTGAGCAGGGGATGGAGCAATGGAATGGTATGTCCAGAAAATCTCCACTTATCTAAACGACTATCCTTCAAGGAAGTGAAGTCCAAGCTATAACATTGATACTAACGAGATGCTACAGATTGCTTCGCAATCAATACAACTGCCGTAGCCTTCACATCCTTCACCTTCCTCCCCCTCCTCTCTGCCGGAAACCAAAAATCCAACTGCCCCGGCCGAAAATCCCAAATCCTCGTAACAAGTAGCATAGCAGGCTACCTCCGCAACCCAAACGCCATAGGCGCCTACCCGCTCTCCAAAGCCGCCACAACGCATCTCGTCAAAGGTCTCTCCGGCGCTTTTGTGCCTTATTCCATCCGAGTAAATGCTCTAGCGCCGGGTCTTTTCCCTTCGGATCTTGCGGCGGGGATTATTGCTGGAGCGGGAGATTCCAAGGGACAGGATCCTTCGGTTGAAGGGGCTTATGATAAGAATTTCATTCCGGCGGAGAGGTTGGGGAGTGGAGCGGATATGGCGGGGACGGTGTTGTATCTTGCTTCTGCTGCGGGAGCGTATGTTAATGGGAATGTTTTGGTTGTGGATGGGGGTAGGATTTCGCAGATTCCGGGGACGTATTGAGGAGCTTGTTTCGGAGAGAATGGGGGCATGAGCGCCGCAGCTACTGGCAGGGACATGGATAGATGATTCATCTGGTGTATAAATCGTGGGACCTAGACACTAGAGATAAAATACCATGAGTTGAGTTGGCACAACAGTTTGCATTATAGCCATTCATCTCAATGGAAGACGTCTCTCGCCGATTGAACACAAAGCATATGTGTTGCTGTTTATTCCTGTCTGTCAATCATAACTTCGCCGTCTCAACACGAAATCCTTGCCAGTCTTTAATCGCTTCGCGACAAGCATCATGCCACATTGGAACGCCTCCAAGGTAAAGCAGATATTCGCGTTTCTTGCCCGGCACGTTTGCGCCCATGTACCTACAGACAAATCAGTTTCAGGAACCTACCATGAACGCAGAGCACTGGTTGTATCAAAGAATCACTTACCAAGAGTTCGTATGGATAGCAAGAGTCCCCTCAGCAAGCTGTAGTACTTGGTCTCGCCAGGCTTCGGCTTTCTCCCGCTTCGCATCGATTGTTGAGAGATTTTCCGTTCGCATTCGCTCGAGCACGTCTCGAACCCATTCGCATTCGAGTTCGAGGAAAGGTGGGCCGTTTGTTAGAGATGTTGGGGCTAATTGGAGCTTTGTCAGTTTTGGTCTTCCTACAGAGGTGAGAGGACGTTTACCTTGTGGTCCATAAAGCATAAACATGTTGGGGAAGCCTTCGACTGTGAGACCGAGGAAAGTTGTTACGCCATCACGCCTGCAATGGCAGATCTGTTAGCTGATGCGGGGAATGTCATAGAGAAAACAAGACACTCACCATTTCTCGTGCAGGTACTCTTCACTCGCGCCTTTGATATTCATAGTCATAAGCCCACCCGTCACAGCATCGTAGCCTGTACAAATCGCCACAATATCAAAATCTTCAGACTTCCCATCCGCAGTCTCGATTCCAGTCTTTGTAAATCGTTGAATAGGCGAATTTGTGATATCAACATTATCTCGATCGCTCATCTCGTAATAGTCCTGCTCCAGACTTGGACGTTTGGTCAAAATGTAATATGGGGGATCCAGTGGAGCTAAGAGATCACGTTTCTGAGGATTCTTGATTCGAGGTCTTGTCTTTTCTGCCCAGAAATCGTATGCTGCTCGGTTTGCTGCTTCGTCTGTCAATGTGTCGGCAAGGCCGCCGATGGACCAGTTAAAGCCTCCTCGCTCCCACATTTCTTCGAATAGCTCGCGGCGCTGGGCTTCGCTGATGTCGAATGTTTTGATGCCGGTGTTTGTTGTGGGGAGGCCGGCCGGTGTTGTGCGGCAAGCTGCTAGGACGTGCTGGAAGATGGGTTTGTAGGCGTAGAGTTCTTCGCGAGATACTTGGCGTTGACGCATGGGTAGTGCGATGTTGGGTGTGCGGATGAAATGCGTGACCTTTGTCGATACTTTGGCTGCTTCTTGGACTATTTGGACACCAGTAGAGCCGGCTCCGATGATGGCAACTCGTTTGTTGCGCAAATCTACGCCATCTGGCCAGAGTGATGAGTGGTGGATCGTTCCTTGATAGCTGTCGAAGCCTTCCCAAGGTGGGATATGTTGCTTGAACGAGGTGCCCGTTCCGCATATAAGGTACTTTGCCACATAATTGTCTCCATTCTGTGCAACCACTTCCCATCGAGGCCCGCTTCCATTTTGAGTATATGTCGCGCTGACGATTCTCACGCCAAGCTGGATATCCTTATGAAGATCCCAGACTTTGGCGACATGTTCAAAATATGCCGAAATCTCGACTTGACCAGGGTAACGCTCTGTCCAGTTCCACGTCGACCAGACAGCCGGGTCGGAGTAACCATAATATGGCATTTCAACATCGACTCGGGCTCCAGGATACTTGTTCCATGCCCAAACGCCTCCGATACTGGATGCAGCATCAACAATTTTGGTCGAGAAACCTGCATCACGCAGAAGCTTGAGTTGGTAACATCCTCCGAATCCTGCCCCAATGATGAGGCAGTCGAGCTCAGTGGGAGGCGACATGGTGACAAAGCTGAATTCGCTACAGGTTGTTGGGTAATGTGTTCAAGCCAATAGCAGGGCAATACCCAACCTACAGGTGTCCTACTCATCTACTATACAGCCTCACGAGCCTCTCGAGTCGCCTTCGTCGGAAGTGCGGTCCCGCCATGTTACTGGTCCGGAAATGTGACGGAAAAGAGCGACCTCTGGACAGCGGACGGCTCGGTCGCGGGTTGCATACATTCATTACACATATGCATACAGAGCGTTTTGCTTTTCAATGTTATACAGCCTTTCCTCTGAGGATGTGAAGAAAGGGGATGTCGGCATAATTGTCGCGTGTGTCTATTTCGACAAGCGCACTCGGGGAAGCGCATTGGAGGAAATAAACAAAAGCTTCGACCAGCAAAATGGTCGTGCATGATTAGTCAGCAATCGCAGCAGTTAGGAAGATTGTCAGCTTCACCGTTTCGACAATCTCATGATCATCACTGTTTGTTCAGATATATTCAACATCAAAGCTACCATATTCATAACCTCTTGAAAATTAACCTGAACAGCCCTACAGCAGCTCGATGGCCAGCTGAATCCTTCGTTTGGCAACCACGAGCTCGATTTCTGGACCCACGTGTTGAAGATTTCGAAACACTTCCATTGCGCCTTCGAGACCCTTTTGGACCGGTAGAGGGTATCTCAAGCTCATCGACTATAGCGCTGAGCCGTGTGCGAGGCTGACGTGTGACACGGCTCTGTATGCTGCTGTCCTTCTCAGTCTGCATCTTCCAGAAAGATCCGTGGTCCTTGCCCCTGAACTGAATGCAAGCGCAGAGGGCAGTCGTGCGTCAGGAATGTTTACTGGCATCATAGGATCATATCGCATGCGCCGTGTCTTATTTTTCTGATTTGTGCAGGAATTTCCTCACGTGGGCGTGAGTCTCCTTTCCTCCATCCACAAATGTTTCCCTCATCGCATCCACGCCTGCGAGGATACCCTCCTGGACTGTAGACTGCTCCCACAAGGCGACAAGCTTTTTCTGTCGCCGCATATTATCTGGCGGCATGTCGACGATTTTCTTCACCCACTCATCGACCACGCTGTCCAATTCGGCCTCGTCTTGCACTACTTCCTCCACTAATCCCCATTCTCGAGCTTTGTCCGCAGAGAGCACCTCAGCGAGATACAAGAGTCGTCGTGTATTGCCCCATCCAATCAGGCCCGGAAATAGAGCCGTTTGGATCGCACTCGGAAGACCAACCTTCGCTTCAGGCATTGCGAACCTGCTCATTTTGGACGCGATTCTGAGATCACACGAAGCCATCAGTTGCACCCCTGCACCGATTGCTAGTCCGTGTACGCGTGCAATGACAGGGACTGGCAGAGCACAGATTGCTGCACAAGCGTTCATTGTCCTTGTCACGTATTCTCCTGCCTCTTCTGCGGTAGACAAGCTGCTCACTTCTGACAATTCTGCTCCGCCCACGAATGCTGGCTTTTTGCTTCCAGGATTGCCTGTGAGGACCACAGCGCGGAGCTTCTCATCTTTGCTCAAGGTCCGGCAGTGTTGAGTCAACTCATCGAATAGTCGACTGCTCATGAGGTTGAGCTTGTCCGGGTCTCCCAGAGTGATCTTTGCGACATGGTGACCTGATTTGTATTCTTTGACTCCACACAGTACTCCTGACGGCTCGTTTGCGCGTTGCGCACTTCCTTGATTTGTGTGATGGCTGACTTGATCGAGTCTCCTCTTTGCGATCGACATGTTTGGTCGCTGGCGATGTGCTGCGGTCGGAGCATCTGTGAGAAGGGACAGCGTTCTCGCACGGCGCAGTCCTAATACAGTACAGCAGAGGCTCTGAACATCTGGAAGATTGGAGTGGGAAGGAATCTGCTGAAAGATCACTTGCGACATGAGACAGCACAAGCGGCACCATTTTCCGTCAACAATAGTCTGCATCGATGAACGCGAAATCGGGGGTTTTGAGCCTGGACAGGTGTACACCATTGTATCAAACATGTACTGTGAAGGCATTAGAGCCTCTGAGATTCGTTCTCGTGACTACAGCACACTGATGACCATGTTCCAGCTTTGCGATTTGTCTTCTGCTCCTCAGGATTGGAGCAGCAGCGAGTGTATCACAGCAGGATGGAATGGGCAGAAAGAAAAGCGAAGAGGTTTGCACAGTGCCTGAAGGGTAAACGGGTTCATGGCCTTCATTCAATTTTGGAGGCAAAGTCTTGCTACAGAGCAAATCTGTGCACACTGGTGCATTATTCCTCCGCAGTTAGCCAGCATCGGACCTTGAAGTCAATGATGCGTGAGAGATAAAGTCGTTATCCATCAGAGAGAAATAAGAAAGTCATTGGCCATGTGAGATCCCTGACCTATGCACTGAACAAGGTCGCGTCGCGCTTCTGGCCTCCAATAGGCAGCTGCTGGCAGACAGGACCGGCACCACCGCCTGGAGCACCAATGGCAACAAGCTGTCCGAGGACAGAGGTTGGGACATCAGCATAGGCCCGGGCAGAGTAGATGCGGCAGTCGTCGTTGTAGTCCATGTAGACGTATCCGTGGAAGGTGACAGGGATCTAGAATCGAGGTTAGCATTGTTCAACTGATTGGCCAAGGTCAGAGAGAGTTGTAGACTTACAGGAACGAACTCGCGGGCACCGATTCTGATTTCGACACTGAGCAAGGTGGTTCCGTTGTTGAATGCTGGGATAAAGTTAGAAATGTAAAGGAATCAATTGGTGAGATAGCGGGTTGACATACGGACGATTTCGGTGACGTTCAATTGATTGAAGACTTGTCGGGTCTCGACTACGAATGGTCAGCAAGATTCTAGTAGGGAACTGACGAGAAATTGTTCTTACCAGCAAATTGGTAGGTACCAGCGCCCGTGGTTGCAACCGGGATAGCACAGCCAAGCCCATTAGGGATGCTGAAGATAGCGTAAGATGCTGTTGGTAGTCGTTCTATGTAGGCTGTACTCACATGGTTGTGAGACATGTGCCTGCGCGGTCTGGAGAACCCCACGGGACCTTCTCGAACTCTCTTGCCGAGTTACCAAGGCCTTGGGCGTTGTAGGCTGATTACGCAAGATGTCAGCACACCATTTCGATGTATTGAGCGGAACTCTTCTTACCAATGGCGACCTGGTTCGAAGTTTGAATCCGCGTATCAGCTGGACACAGGGCGGAGGCCGTAGAGGAGAGGAGTGCCAGTGAGGCAAAGGAGAAAAGGGAGTACATGTTGATGTTGTTGGAGCGTTGGCGGTCTACTTCTGCTGAGACTTTGCAAGATTCACAACATCGACTCTGTCACGAACATGGAGAGACGATCATCGTTTATATAGCCATTTGGTGCATACAAGCACTACTGACCACGCGTATACCGCATTCGCAATTTGATAGAGCGGATGCTTTTTCCGGTGTCTACTGTCACACTGCTAGACGTGCGTGGCTTCGATAGCTTGTCCAACAAATTGACATTCTGCGTAGAAGTGGGGAAATCGCGGTGCTTTCCACTTACAAAATGCTGATCTTGACCTGTTTACGCTGTGAAGGCTTGCCGGTCTTGCTTTTATGCCCTTTGGTGCGAGCGACTCTGCGTTTAATGGCTGAATCGCAAGCACTCGATAGGATGGTAATAAGCGCTCCGCTTCCAAGCTATGGCTAGTCTGGCATGTCGGGGGTAACGCTGTCGATCCCACACCCTTGGCGTCGTGGCGGATCGACGACTTCCGTAAGGTACGTTCTGTGCGCTCGACCCTTTCGCACACCGGGGACGTCCTGTGGTCTCAGAAGCGAAGCTTGGAGCCTCGTGCTCGAAAGTTTTCGTCCGCCGGATTTAAGCAGGGTCTAAATCTTCTGCAGCTTGACGATCGTTGGAAATAGTTTGCGCCGCCTGAAGCCGATCAGGAGAATGGGGAGCCGGTGATTGATTTCACGATCAAGGAAGATGATCAGGAGAATCCAATGTTGTCGGCAGTAGAGCTTCGGTGCTTCTGTGCAGCAGCGCTTCTGCTATTGCGATATCCACGATGGACCTCGTTCACAAGACGATGAAATGTTGAACCCTGTGAGACAAATGAAGTGAGAAAAGGGTGGCACCGTTCAGACTAGTCCCTAAGCAAATGCGGGGAAGGGTCGGCTAAACCCATGTCAGCGGCGAAATGAGTACTCACTGAGTGGTCAAGTCGCAACACATCGCAGACAACATGACTGCACTTCACCTATGACCGGATCGATCCCAAGGCAGCTGTGGCCGTAATGGCGGACGCTCGTGGTCATCGTAGCACCGGCAGACGGGGTAATCCCCGCGCTTCTCAAGCCTGTGTTCGATGCCGCCAGCGTAAAATCAAGGTGAATGCAAATTACCGAAGACTTTCACCAGGCTGACAACGAACAAGCTGACAACTTAGTGTAGTGCAATGGCCTTGCGCCGGGTCGGGCATGCGAATCATGTACATCACTCCAAGTGTCCTGCACTGTCAGCGAAGCAGGGGATGGCAGGAAGTAAGTCTTGGCGCCGTCGACCATTCACCAAGACATTCAATTGCATTGCCGTTGCAGGAGACTGACACCAGAACATGCAGACACGGGTCTCGGGCCCACTTCGACGCTTTGCAGGCTCGGATTCGGCGTCTAGAATCTGCCCTCGCCCAGCAAACACAGCGGCCGGAAGATGAGCCGAACGAGACCGATCGTGCTTTTCCTTCCAATACAGCATCCACGGGGAACGCTGGCGCCCATGCATCATCTCCTATTGGTACAATAGATGCGAACCATCAGTCTTACCAAGTGACAGGTGATGGCGAAGTGCCGTCTTTCTATCCAGACGAGATAGCGATGGAGGATGAGTCCAACATCCTCGTCCGGCCACGAGTCTCCAGTGTTGCTGCATTAGCATCCCCAGTATCTCAACGAGCTCAAACGTCTATCTCGCCAGCGAACGTTGCCACTCATGTGGCCCAAGAAAATCCTCGTCCGCAAACCCGTCCTCTGGAGCCATTTGATATGCCTGCCACTCAATTGACACCAGCCAGCGAGCAGGATGAACATCTCGACATGATTCTGCCAGGTCAATCAAGATTCTATGGTCCAACTTCCCAGCGCTATCTCAAAGACCATGAGTTGTATCCCTTAGAGGATCCTGAGCCTAGGAACACAGCCCGTGGAAGCAATCTGAAACTTGACGCGGCGCCTCGGAAAGACTTTTTGCTTCAGATATTCTTCCGCGCACAGCTCTTATCTACATCAGTCGTCAACCAGGCCTCATTTGAAGCCGGACGCGTGCTAGGGGTGAGAGTACAACGCTACTCCAGGTTCCTGGAAAATGCCGTCCTGGCTTGCGCATCACGCATGTCTACTTCACACGACCTACGAAAGTCGGGCGCTCAATATGCGGATCGCGCGAAAGAAGAGATTCTTGAAGAGATGAGTAATCCCAATATTGCCTCGCTACAGGGATTCCTTCTCCTCAGTGATTTTGAAGCCACGAGAGGCCGGAACCGCCTAGGTTACATCTATAGTGGCATCGCGTGTCGTTTAGTCTTCGACCTGGGCTTGACTGCGAGCTGTGACACGCTGGTAGCTGAGGGTAAAATTACGACATCTGAGGCGTTTGAAAGACACGATCTTCTCCTTGCTGCTCATGTCTATGACAAATTGTGGAGCATGTACATGGGCCGCCCTAGTGCGATCCCGACTGCTATGGTCGCAGTCGCTCACCAACGCCTAGTCACAGGAGGTTGGAAAGGCACCCCCACTGTAGAACACTGGGTGGGCCTTTGCACGGATGTATCTGAAGCCACCGAGCTATTGTTGACTACCTCAAATCTGGAACCCAACACTGTCGACAGGCTCAGAGCACTACACAGACGCCTCAAGCAGCGTTTTGACAGTCTACCCGAGGAGTTGACAGCGACTGATCTGGACCGTGCGTTCGATCTTTCGCCATCTGCGTATGCTCTGAATATTCAGTTTCATGGAGCACAGATTGTGTCTAGGGGGCTTTTGAAGAAAGCGAGCGAATCGATCAGAAGAGATTCTCAAGCTGGGGTGAGGGCGGGCGACCAGCGCGAGAGCTCCAACATTCATCAGCCTTGCCAGGAGATGCTCGCAAACGCTATCGCGATCGCTCGACTGGTATCCACGTATCACGACACCTACGGCGTGGAAAATATTGTCACTGTCATGCTCGACAACATGTATGTTGCATCGGCAGTACTGGTGTCACACGTTCTACACAACCAAAACCCGCAATCCCAAGGTCTCGAAGGCTCTCCTCGTTCATGGCTGGAATCCCTGCGCAACATACTTCACTCAGCTCGAGTACATTACCCAGTCGCCACGAGAATGTGTTGGACTTTGTCTAAGACTGTTCAGGGAACGATTCTCTCTGGGATGTACGACGACTTGTTGACACACAATTTCCGCTTCACGCGCAACGGGAATGTGGTATCCGGAAACGATCATTTGGCATCAGCTATGGGCCCCAGTGCGTTCCGTGGACATACCCCAAGACTGGAGGGCTCTACAAGCACTTTTGACAACGACCCGATGCTGGGCAACATATTTGCTGACGAGCTGACCATGGACGCCGAAGGAAATTTGATGGACTGGTTGGCCCTCGGCCTCGAAACTGATAGAAATGCGAACCCAGATCCATGAGCTCCCCGTCTCACTATTGACCAGAATTTGAGAACTCTACAATGATTCCATCAGACGACGTTGCGAAGGTGTGTAATACATTTGCTACTACTCGAACGAGTGCAGAAGCTAATTCCTTCAGTTCAGTCCAAATCGTTGAAGTGACGACGCTAAGTCTAGCACTAAGCAGCCTGGCCTCATCACTTCTGCGGGATTCCAGTCCTCCATGTTGCGCCAACCTCATTCTCACCCCAACCATACTTGCCGCTATCCTTGGTGGTGGTTCGACGCATGTCTCGACGGTACTGTGTTGTGTATGAGCCGGTGGATGTGGCTTTATGAAGCACCCCAGTATTATCCCAAAGAACAAGATCGCCATTGTTCTTCCAGTGTACAGTGTGCTAGAAGAACATTGTCAGTGAGTGATCCAAATCGATCATGGGACCAATTCTGAGACTTACAACATATTTGTCCTGAGTCAGATGGTCCCAGAGCTTGTCGAAAATAGGTTGGCTCTCTTCCTGAGTCTTGCCATCCAGGTGGTGCGCATATGTAGTCAAATACAAATTCTTTCGCCCGTCGCCTTCGTGTGGATACACCAGCCTGTAACGCGCCATTGGATGATCCAACGGTTCGAGGTTCTTGAAGAACTCCGGGCTTGCCAGCTTGCGATTGTGGAAGAGCGAATTGTTCGTGATCATTGGCTCAATCTCATCTTTCGTTTCCTGAGGCAGGTCGGCATACGCCGTGCGCGAATCGATGTATTTTGTTTCACCGCCAGTCCCTGGTGGTGGAAGCTCCACGGCACGCAGCATTGAGTATTTAGCTCGCTGCGGGTCATATGCCATGTCGGCATGCCAGATGAAGTTGCCCTTGTTGCCTTCCCTGCGAGCCGGGTCTGCATCAGTCACGATTTCTCCTTTGTCGTCCAAGTTCGAGACGTCAAAGATCTCTGGTGTCTCTGGGAACCGCATCACTCTTCCAGCCTTGATATGAGCTTTGACGTCCATGAGGTCGCCAAGCTGTTTCGAGAAGCGGATATGCTCGTCATTGTTCAAGTTGGCCTCGCGAAAGATTAACACGCCATATTTATCAGCCCCGGCTTTAATCTCGTCGAGAATAGATTCTGGAACCGGGAGATCCCATTTCATTCCCTCGACTTCGGCTGCAAATGTGTCATGCACCTGCGTGAACGAGAGCTGGGCGTCTGATGTACGAGAAGGCATGATGGTGGAATATAGATAGTTACAGTATCGTTTGTGAGCGTGTATAGAGGAGACTTCGATTAAGACCTACGTTCAAGCTATGTCCTGAAGATACGTGTGACGCAATCTTGTTACCCCTCGGATCGACGGGTGCTCTGAGTGAAATGGTACAGCGCGGGAACCCGTCGGATAAATTTTCCGAGCAACCATTGTGCCCTTCAGTCTGCGGTATGGCATCAAAGGCGTTCCAAGCAAGGATACGTATCTGTCGCACTACCCATTCTGGAACTCATCACTTGACCAGTGAGCTTCGTCACGCTGCATGAGAGTAGTCTTGCACTCATTGCAGGCTTTGGTAGCGACGGTCAGCAGCACAACGACAGACTGGCGTTCGACAGAGTGATATAAGGGGAACCGAACATCGTCTCACGGACGGCGACATTGAGGATAAGCCCTTTTGTTGGGCCATGTCGCCTAGGGTAGAGCCTGATTTCTACGGCGAATGATATACTAGAACACACGTGCCACGACTCATACCCTCCAGCTTGATCTCAGAGCTCTGACCGTGGTGCAGAGGCCTTACGAGCTCTGTCCACGCCAGATCTTGCCTTGGCTAGATCAGCATTATATCCACCAAGTATTGCTCCGTAATCAAATGTTGACAGTAAGAAGTCCATGCCTTCAGTCCCTCGCTTGTACGATGCCTCTTCTCCTATTCCCATACAACCGACAACTTTGCCGTGTTTCTTCGCAGCTTTGGTGATTTTGTCCAAAGCGGCCGAGAACTCAGGCTCCTCTCCATCAATTGCTGGCTCCAGACCGATCGACAGTCTAAGATCTGCTGGGCCAATGAAAACCCCATCAACACCGTCCAGTCTAAGGATTTCGTCACAGTTTTCCAGCCCTTGCTTCGATTCAATCATAGGAATGATTGCTATGTCACCGCGTCGTGCCCTCTGGAAGTATTCCCCAGGCCCAGCATATGACAATGCGGCGTTGCCTCCTGCAGCGAAAGGGGCGTAGAGGGGTCCGAAGCTTCGCCTGCCACGGGGCGGATATAGTGAACGATCAAGAATGGCCTCCATCTCGGCAGCTGAGTTGACCATGGGAATAACGATACCAGAGCAGCCACTGTCTAGAGCCCATTTGATCCATGCAAGATCGTGGGATGGTATGCGGATCAGGGCATGCTTCACGGACGTGGTCGCCACTGACATAAAGCCGTGGACCATCTGCGTGACTATGTCGAATGTCAACGGCGCGTGTTCGGCATCGATCATGATGAAATCTGTCCCCGACGTCGCCGTGACTTGGGCAATCATGGGCGATGCCAACGTCAAGACCGTGCCCAAAGCAGGAGATGACGCCGGTAGCGACTTCAACCGCGATACGAATGACGTGTTCTGCGGTGGAGACGACATGGTGTATTTGGATGTGGTTGTATCGAGACTCAGCGAACTCAAGCAATGTTTACCATGATAATCTCAAAGAACAAACAGCTAAAACTACGTTGTTGGCATGTATAGTGCGCCGAACAAGTGCATCTTTGTACTCGGCTCTTGTTTCCGACCCCACTTTATAGCTACCAAAGCACTCAAATTGCTTCTACGAGCTCGAACCTAACGATACACATCAAAATTCACAAGTTACAAGTAATCTGCCATGTCCCACGAAACTAGACTTTTCATCAACGGGCAGTACGTCGACGCCTCGTCGCCTGAGAGGCTCAGTGTTCGCAATCCCGACAACGATGATCTGGTCACCGATCAAATACAAGTGGCCACCCAACAGGATGTCGACAACGCAGTTGCAGCTGCTAAGAAAGCGTTTCCCAAATGGAGAATGACTGCCTCGACGACACGACGCAACATGATGCTCAAATTCGCAGACATTCTTGAAGCAGAGAGCGAGGAGCTAGGTAGGTTGGAGTCCATCTGTATGGGTCAACCCATGACACTCGCAAAAGCCTTCGTGCAAGGAGCTGTGGAGTACTGGAGATACTATGCGGGCTTCTGTGGCAAAGTGGCTGGCGAAAGCTTTCCGCCAGACGAAGATGGCACCTACAAGATCGTACAGTACGAGCCCCTCGGCGTTTGCGCTGGGATCAATGCATGGAACGGCACACATATTCTCGCAGCATGGAAAATGGCACCGGCCCTGGCTACAGGCAACACTTTTGTTATCAAGGCCTCTGAGAAGTCTCCTCTAGCCCTTGCAAGATATGGCGAACTGCTCACCAAAGCAGGCATACCTGCAGGAGTCGTCAACATCGTATCCGGTGGCGGTGCCGTAGGAGCAATGCTGGCTTCCCACATGGACGTCTCAAAGATTGCCTTCACTGGCTCAGCACCTGCTGGTCGTGCTGTAGCCGTTGCTGCAGCGAAGTCCAACTTCAAGAAAGTGTCCCTCGAACTTGGCGGAAAGTCACCGGCCCTTGTATTCGATGATGCAGACCTAGAGAATGCCGTGCAGCAGAATTCTGTGAACTTCCTGATGAACAGTGGCCAAGTTTGCTTTGCTGCTACACGTGTCCTGGTACAGGAGAACATCGCTCCCAAGTTCATTGAAGCTATCAAGGGTGCTTTTGAAAAGGCGGGCGAATCGATGGGTGACCCATCGAAAGCCGAGACAGTCTTCGGACCTCTTGCTGATCAAGCACAATTCGACCGGGTCATGGGAATGCTGGATGACGCCCGAGCGAACGGAGTGGAGTATTTGACAGGTGGCATCCGCAAAGGCAAGAAGGGATCCTATGTGGAACCCACCGTGATTCTCAACCCGGACATCAACGCCAAGGTGTTCACCGATGAGATTTTCGGTCCCGTCATAGCGTTGAAGACGTTCAAGACCGAGGAAGAGGGCATTGCCCTGGCCAACAACACAAGCTATGGGTTGGGATCCACAATCTTCACTACAGACGCTGCACGCGCGCTCCGTGTTGCCGGACAGATCGAGGCTGGAACTGTTGGTATCAACAGCGCTTTCATGACCGGCACAGCAACGCCTTTTGGCGGATGTAAGTGGGAGTGTCCCGCTTCTAAGAGAGCCTCTACTAACGAATGTGTAGTCAAACAATCTGGTTATGGACGAGAATCAGGAGCCGCAGGGCTCAAGGAGTATTTGCAACCAAAGACAATTCATATCAAGATGTGATATCGAAACACAGCATCACATTTTTCTTGAATCTCTATGAGGCAATGACCGCTACGCCTTAGTCATATAGCTGTTGGTCATCTTAGAACAATGAAACGCGATTTTGTAGGATAATTCGCAGTATCGTCCCTTGTTGCAATTCGAAGAGAAGCATGTTAGACTGGTCTTGTCTCTTACTATGGCCGGTATTGTTATAAGCCAATCAGTCAGTGATTATATCGATGTTTAATTTTCTGTACTTCTCAGACACGCAGTGGGTCAGCTGTTAGAGAACCATGACGATATGTCAGTGGCAGCTGCGGCAAAAGTGGCGGAAAACATGCCAGCTCCAGATCGTCGCTGACACTGCAGCACGGGCCGCGTCTCCGCGCATATGTCCTATACCACTATTGACGTACAGCATCACTCCGCTATTGGAGAAGAAAATGGCAGGCACGAACGGCACAGAAGCTCCTTGGGATCAGAAGCCCAAGTCATACGGCTGGAAGACTACTAATGATCGCGGGTACACAATCAAAGAGGACTGCTCAGGCCAACATCGGCCTATAAGGGTGATTTGTGCTGGTGCCGGTGCCTCTGGGATCTGTCTTGCGAAGTACATCCAGGATGATGCACGAAATGTGGATCTGGTCATATATGAGAAAAATGAGGATATCGGCGGGACTTGGCTAGAGAATCGTTACCCGTGAGTCCACCAATCTTTGAACAAGAAGACAACTTCCTAAGCCAAGTTTTGATAGAGGTGTGGCATGTGACATTCCTAGTGTCATCTATCAGTACATCTGGAATCCCGAAGTCTGGTCACACTACTATTCTGGTGGAGCTGAGATCCAACAGTACTTCAAGAACACCGTCAAGAATTTTAATCTCGCACATTTCATTAAGCTTCGACATCGTGTCGATCATGCCGAATGGCAAGATGCCGACGGACGCTGGAGAATCACGATTACAGACCTTGCTACTGGAAAGCAGTTTGTCGATGAAGCTGACGTTTTCGTCAATGCTATGGGATTCTTGAAGTGAGCCTACCACGGGTCAGGATTGGGAACCTTACTGATTTCACTTTCAGTGCCTGGCACATGCCAAATATTGACGGCCTTAACGACTTCAAGGGTGTCATTGCTCATACGGCCAATTATCCCGAGAACCTCACCCTCGAGAAGAAGCGAGTTGCCGTTGTCGGCAACGGATCGAGCGGAATTCAAATCGTTGCTGAGATTCAGCCTTACGTGGATCACCTGTACACTTGGATCCGTTCGCCTACTTGGATGACACCGGGTTTCGCACAAAAATGGGCTGGCAAGGACGGGGGCAACTTCAAGTGTGGGTTTGAGCTCGATACCTTCGATAATGTCTTACTTATAATCATGATCAGACACAGAGGAACAAAAGGCCGTTATGCGGGACGACAAAGAACAATATCTCAAGTACCGTAAAAACGTGGAGACCGAGATGGTCAGCCGATTTGCTGGTTTCCATCGAAATAGTCCAGAGTCCAGGGGAGCGGGAGACGTAAGTTGGCTTACAGTCTCTGAGAACGTATTTCGAGCTGACAGAACCTAGTACGCTCGAAAACAGATGGAAAAGAAATTGGTCGGTGATCAGAGTCTAGCAGAAGCTTTAATTCCGAAGCAGTTTCCCGTCGGATGCAAACGTCCTACGTAAGTCTGGAAACGGCTCCCCCCACCGACTTGCGTTGCCACTTGCTCACACATCTTTCAGCCCTGGGACAGGTTATATCGAAGCTTTGATTCAACCGAATGTGACTACCTTCATGGGAGGAGGACTCGACCGCATCACAGCCAAAGGGTTCCTGTCTCCTGACGGAATAGAGCACGAAGTGGACGTCATAATTTGCGCAGTGAGTTCACCGAATGAGCATCAGAAGTCACTTGGGGTGTAGCTGTTGGCCATGCTGACCGAGACAGACCGGCTTTGACACCTCCTGGGTCCCCCGTTTTCCAATCATTGCGAATGGAGTGAACTTGCAGGACTTGTACCGGGAAAAGCCAGTTGGCTATCTTGGTGTGGCAGCACCACAAATGCCAAACTACATGACAGTCTACGGCCCATATGGACCACTCGGGCAGGGAAGTGCTATGCCAATGATTGATGTTTTTATCAAGTACATCCTGCAGATGATTGAGCACATCCAACTGGAGGACGTCAAAAGCGTCACTCCGAAACAGACGGTCATCGATCAATATGCCGAGCATGCGGATCTATTCAACGACAGGACCGTCTGGAACGCGCCTTGCCGAAGCTGGTTCAAAGGCAACAGGATCGAGGGCCGGATTATGCTCCATCCTGGGACACGAAACCAATACATGATGCTCATGCAGAAATGTCGATTCCAGGATTACGATATTGAGTACCGGTCACCGAATATGTGGAATTGGCTAGGAAATGGCTACTCTGCTCGCGATCTCAGCGGCCAAGATCTTACTTGGTTTCTAGGTACGGTGGACGATGAGGACCGACAGCAAGAGTGGGACGTGCCAAGCTTTGCACCTGTCCCAGTGCCTGACGCTGTAACTAATCTGCCCGATAATTGATCGATGTCATCGAAGACTGTATGGAGACAGACCGCAGAGCATCGGGGAATTCGAGACCGCTATCTTGTACATTAATCGCGTTCTTGTGTGAGAGATGAGATTAGTGAGCTCCCGTGCTATACAGCAGGCTGTTGAACATCGCTAACTAGGAGTATGTATTCATTCGTCCAAAGCCTTCTTACTGACGGGTTTGGAATCGTCTTGGCAAGAGCTTGTGTGATGGATGTAGGAAACGGAAGTCGGCTGCCGAGACCGCAACGTCTGGAAAATGCTGCCAAGGTGCATTTTCCGTAGCGGTTGTGCCCCGCTGCATCTCCAATCACATGGCGACGCGTCAAGTGATCAGAGACATCAGCGCCAGCCATGCTTGAAGCGTGGATGGTCTTCAACAACAATGGCTCCAGTATACTATCGCTCTCGGGAGAAGGATCTTGAGATTCCGCAGCTGGATCTGCTTACGCTCCTGTTCGGTAAGTCAACCAACAAATAACTATTGACGGTGACAGTATGTCTGACTCTGGCCACGGCAGAATCCCTCGTATGTCTTGCAAAGGAAGACACGAAGATACACGTTGAGGCTGCCAACCCACACAACTTTGTTACCAAGTCCGATGCCCGCAACCTGGTGAAACGTGTCGCCTTCGCTCTACGAGAGCAGTTTGATGTTGGGAGACATGCGCCAGGCAAGGACGTCGTGCTTTCGATCTGCAATGGAAGCATATTCCTGCCCAATCTCTTCTACGCAGTGCTGGCAGCAGGTGGAATTTTCAGTTCGGCGAGCACCTCTTTCACAGCACCCGAGATTGCCCGCCAGATCGACGACGGTGGTGCAAGCGTATTGGTTTGCTCAGCAGATTGCCTCAAAGTCACGATAGCTGCAGCAAAGCTATCTGGTATCGCCGCGCAGCGTATACTCGTGCTGGACAACGATCGTCCTGGTCGCTTTAGATTGCTGCAAGCTGACAACAGTCGCGATGTGCTGGCAGCGTGCAAAGGTCAGGAGCTGAACTGGCCCCGGATAGAAGATCCAAAGATACTCGCGTCGCAGACAATGGCCCTGTTGTACTCATCTGGCACCACAGGATTGCCGAAAGGCGTGCGCATCGCCCACCAAGGTCTGGTGGCAAATTTGGTCGTGACGATGCATGTAGCTCGGTCAGTTGTGTTGTCAGCAAGCATTCGTGTGAATTCATTGCTAATCACTCTGTGCAGTAAGTTCAAGAAGCGAGATCCCACATTCCGCTTCGATACCATCGCCCACCTACCCATGGGGATCGCAGGCATTGACATGTATTCTACCAATCCATTCTATATGGGCGGCACAACGTACTGGATGCCGAAGTACGAATTCAATGCTTTCATAGAATATCACCGACGTTACAGGCCTGGTTTCCAGTTCACGGTGCCTCCGGTGTGGCTGCGTATTGCCAAGTCGGCTGAAGTCACAGACCATTTCGACGGCCTGAAAGTAGCTACAACGGGTTCCGCCCCATTGGGCTACGCAACTGCTCAGCAAGTGCGGCAGAAACTCGGTAGAGGCAATGCGCTCATGACGCAGACCTATGGTACCACGGAGACGAGCGGGTCGGTATGTTCCCAGGACTACCATATTGTGGATGAGACATGGAGTGTCGGTGACCTTTGTCCGAATACGACGGCACGTCTTGTGGACGAACAGGATCAAGACGTGCCGCTCAATGAGCCCGGGGAGCTTCTGCTTGCAGGACCAATTCTATCCCAGGGATATCACAATCGTCCCGATATCAACAAAGACGCTTTCCTTGACGGCTTCTACCGAACTGGAGACATCGCCACTATCATTAACAACCGTGTGTATATCGTGGATCGCAAGAAAGAGTTGATCAAGTACAAGGCTATGCAGATAGCGCCTGCAGAGCTCGAGGCACTCTTGATCTCACATTCGAAAATCGCAGATGCGGCCGTCATTGGCGTCTGGGATGCGGACCAGCAGACCGAGGTGCCCAGAGCATACGTGGTGCATGCGGTGGGTGCTTCGAAAGTCACCGAGCAGGAGGTCCGAGACTTCGTCAAAAGCAATCTGGCTCCATATAAACAACTTCGTGGTGGAGTAGTTTTCTTGCCTGAGATCCCCAAGAGCATGTCCGGAAAGATTCTGAGGAAGGAACTGAGGGCTGCAGCTGAGTCTCCTCCACGAGCAAAGTTATAGCGCTCCTCAAGGCCAGACTTCAATGACGATTCGTATGTCCAGGGCATTCCGTTTCGACGCCAGAGTGGCCCGAAGGAGAGCCCTTCTAAGCTTCAATGTCCTTCGATCTGGGTGTCATTTCGGCTGCGACAGACAGTTTTATTTTAGAATTGTGAGTGCTGCTCACATATCTGGGCGTGATAGAGTGTCACAAGACTTTTGGGGGTAGTTGCAAATTCAGAGCGCAGAGAAAAGGAAACGTCCATTCTTTGTTGCAGCCTCAGGCATCAAGTGCCGTGGGCGATGAACAACTTGCATAGAACTGTACAATTTAACCACCAGCCTCTGCAAGTCAGTAATTTGACGCGAGAAAAGAGTACTGGGCGCGTCAAGACTAGTCTCGGTTGCAGTAGCTGCCCGTAGCTCTCATGGCAGACGCGATCGAGATGTTACTGCGGAAGTTTCCACGACTCTGCCTAGTCTGCTTACACCTCTTCTCGGCAAGTACCCATTTTCTATGTACCAATAAGCACAATTTGTCTGTACCAGGCTACCATGTCATCACAGACTATCTCATGGCAATATTCTCGGGTCAGCCGGTAAGTCTAATGTACATGCTCGTGGGCGGCAATATCATTCCGGGAGCGGCTCCTTTTCCCGCAACCTTTGTCAGCATTGACCTATTGCGGACCCGGTGGTCTTGTGGACACCACAGCAAGCCATCTCAGACGCGTGAAGACGCCTGAAGTACTACCGAATCTGTCGCACACATGGCGCTTACCAAAAGCGAAGTGGAGAAGCACAACTCTCGGAGCTCTTGCTGGGTCATAGTTCAAGGGAAGGTCTATGATCTCACCGACTTCTTGGACTTCCACCCTGGCGGTGCGAGCAGCATTCTTCGCTATGGAGGGAAAGACGCCACTGAAGAGTACGAATTGATCCATCCTCCCGCGACCATCGACACACTCCCCAAAGAGAAGCATCTGGGAGAGTACGATGTTTCCGAGGATAGCCAGGATGCAGCGAATGTGCCAAATTCCCCACCTAAAGAAGCAAATGGTCTCCCTCGCTTGACGACTCTCCAGAATTTGGGAGACTTCAGAACCACAGCCCAGAAGTTCTTGTCACAGCAAGCATGGATATACTACAGCTCTGCAGCCGATTCGTTGCAGTCCGATGCAACAAATCGCAAGGATTGGACTAAGATACATTTTCGGCCACGAACTCTTCGTCGCGTGGACAAGATAAGCACACAGACTCGAATCATGGGTCATGACAGTGCGCTTCCCATCTTCATTGCACCAGCTGCTTTGGCCAAGCTTGGACACGAGGATGGTGAACTGTGCCTGGGACGAGGCGCTGTCAAATGGAACATTCCATATTGTTGTAGCACATACAGCTCTGTTCCTCACGTCGAAATCGCCAAATGCATGGTCACGGAGACCAACGAACGAGGCGCGCTTCTGTTTCAGTTGTACGTGCCCATCGACAAGTCTGGTGCCAAAAAGCTCATCCAAGAAGCTCGGAGGCTCCGTTGCAAGGCGCTGGTTGTAACAATCGATTCGGCTGTCATAGGCAAGCGTGAAGAAGACGATCGTCTCAAGGCACAGCTCGATTATGACGCAGGCATCGAACCTGCAGATCCAGCAACTACAGCAGTGGGATCCAATCCGCCAGTGCTCAGAGGTGCTCACTCAAGCACTCTCGAATGGGAAGACCTGAAGTGGATCCGCGAGACATGGGCCAATGCAGGACCTCTCGTGCTGAAGGGAGTTCAGACAGTCGAGGATGCCATGCTAGCGGCTAAAGCCGGCGTCGATGCCATCTACTTGAGCAACCACGGTGGTAGACAGCTCGACTATGCTCCGAGCTCGATCAAGACATTGCTGGAGATTCGCAAGTTCTGTCCGAGCATCCTCAGCAAAATAGATGTATACCTCGACGGGGGTGTCACACGTGGCTCGGATGTTGTCAAAGCGTTGTGCCTGGGAGCAAAAGCGGTTGGCCTGGGGCGTACGTTCATGTACTCCCTCAGTGGCTACGGAACTGCAGGCGTTGATCGTGCTATCCGGAGTAAGTTATGGTGAGGACATCAAGCAGTCGAACTGCGCTAATCAAATTTTCAGTACTGGACGACGAAATCCAGACCACAATGCGTCTTCTGGGCGTCACAGCTCTTGATCAGCTGAATCCCGCCTACATCAACACATCCATCTTGCTGAATGAGTTGAGTCAAGATGTCGACTTGCCTGTTTCGCAGCCGTCGAGCAAACTATAGCCAGTATTCACCCCGAGGCAGGCCTTTTCCGATTCGGCCCGTTTGCCCGGCGCAGGGCTAGCCATTCATCTTTCGTCCTGCTGGAACACTCATCCTGCTATCTGCGACCTGGTCTGCAGTTGAAGAGCAATCGTGAACACGGGTCGGTGGCTCCATCTTGATGATACAATTGCGAGGCCATGGCATCACCACTAAACCCATCACAAGCCGCTCTGCCCAAGCGCTCTGAGCTGCCCAGTTTGCCCAATGCTCCTGCTGGAGCGGCATGGCTATGGGGAAAAGATGATGAGGTTCGTTGAAAACACCTTGTCAAGCACAGGCGACTCTGATGTAATAATTGCAACCATAGCTCGGTCGCTTGAACATGCTCACGACAGACCGCAAGCTTGCGGCGGCCAAGCTTATTCGCACAGGCGAGACAATCAACTTGGAGTGAGTCAGCAGTCTTATGTGCAATCATTACCGTCAATTGCCACAGGACTGACACGATCAGTCTTCGGTCCGATCTGCCTAGCCCTCCGGTCTTTGGTCGAGAGCCGTTCCAGCATGAGATCAAAAAGCTCAACGGTGGCCAAGGCAATGATGATCTGTTCCACATGAATACGCAGAGTGGTTCTCAGGTAATGCGAGCTCACCTCCAGTCTGATGAGGCGATGAGGAAATGTTGACAGTAGTTTGCAGTGGGATGGCTATCGCCATGTCGCGACCAAACACAACGACAAATGGATTTTCTACAATGGAGTGAGGCTACTTGACGACCATAAAAGGCGTGTGTGGATGCTAATGGTATGTAGATCACACAAGAGGACATCGAAAGTCCCCAAAGGAGCGGTGGCATGCAGTCCTGGGCAGAGCACGGCGTGGTAGGCCGTGCTGTTCTCCTTGATGTGTGGAGTCATCTGGGAAAGTCATACGACCCATTCACCACGCGTCCGATCACTCTAGAGGAACTCAAATCTTGTGCGGACGCTCAGGGAGTGCAATTCCAGTACGGCGATATACTGATAATACGTTCCGGCTGGCTTGATGCATACACTGGGATGAGCTCAGCAGCCCGTCAAGCACTTGGAGATGTCAAGGATTACGCCCATGAATTTGTGGGTGTCGAACAGACGAGTGAGATGCTCGACTTTCTGCATGACAACTATTTCAGCGCCGTGGCAGGTGATACTCCCGGATTCGAAGCTTGGCCACCCAAGCCTCCTCACGTCTTGCACGCTCATCTGCTACCGCTTTGGGGCCTTCCAATTGGAGAGATGTGGGATCTTGAGCAACTGGCCGAAACTTGTAAAAAGTACAAACAGTACGCGTTTTTCTTTTCGAGCTCTCCGTCGAACGTTCCAGGTAAGTCTGGTCAGATTGTCGTTGTTTCGTCTTAAGCCGCTGCTGATATGAAACTCTTGCCAGGTGGTGTTGGAAGCCATCCTAACGCGATGGCCATATTCTAATTTCGAAGCGGACGGGTGCTTACGAAACAAGCGCATAGACTGAAAGACAATATCTTCTCTGAAATGTATTTGGCGGCGCTTTCAACTCATACGACTGGCCGACGTGGAGACATAGAAGTACACTTATCTTAGAACACTACCAGATCATTTGCAAATTGTGAACGCTCGAAGGGTTCGGTATTTCGTCGAAACGGTTTAAAACATCTCAAATAGGATGGAGCTCTACCCTTCCCCTATTGCATGCGCGAGAGCCATAATTACTGCACGCTGTCGTAGTTGAGACTCTGTGGCCAGACGAGATTTTGTGTTTTATGCATCACTTTACTCCTGCTCAACTGCCCCAGGAAAGAGCGGCAATGATATCCCTAAAGTTCTCTCTGGATCCGTGCTTGAATCCGTAAAGCAGAAGCATTGGACGACTGCCAACGCAGAAGCCCACGTAAGGACAAGTCATGAGCTTCCCTGGTGTTGCTGTGATTATCGGCTCAGCCTCTGGTTAGTCCATCTCCTGGGTGTATAGGGTACCGTCCAATCACCACCCCTGCATATACTAATCTGGTTCAGGTATTGGACGTGCCACAGCCATGCGATATGCAAGTCGAGGATGCAGACGAATTGTGATAGGGAACGCGAATCCTGTTGCTCTGGCCGAGACAAAAAAGTCTCATTCAAGATGTATCCAGAGATGTAGATGTGATGAGCTTATCGTGTGGTTCGACTTCAGCTGTCCCTTCGCCTCGCTGACTGGATTATGCTAATATCTGGTCAACAGATACCACTTCGGAAGCGTCAGTCGACAGTTTTATCGGTCAAGCAGTCGCCACATTTGGTCGCATAGACTATGCCTGTAATGTGTCCGGCGTACTCTTATCCAGCGTTCCTGGTCATTCTGGGGTCGACTTTGACAAGCATTTCGCCGTTACTGCAAGAGATACACGAATTTGTCAGCAAATTGAATTGCTTCAGATGGCCAAACAGGAGCCTTTTCGAGCAGACGACGACTTATACCCACAGCGCGGCTCGATTGTTAATATACTCTCCGTACGCGAGGTTCAAAGCTTCAACGACATGCCTTCAGATTCCACCCGCCTTACCAAGTCAGACGCTTTAAGAGTCGCTAAAGAATATATCCGCATCAACACCATCTGTCCTGGCCCGATTCGCACTGCATTGCTAGGGGAGCTGGACAAAGACAAGGACGAGCCGGCCATGGAAGATCTCGTATCGAAGATGGCCGTTGGTCGAATTGGACTCCCCGAAGAGGTAGCTGAAGCTGCCTTGTTCTTGACATCAGGGAAAGCAAGTCTGATCACGGCAACGACTTTGGCTGTTGATGGAGGTATGTAGGAGCTTTGCTCCGAGTGACATCGCAATACCACCTGACATTGTATCAGGCATGATTGATGCATGAATGCATGCTATGTGACTTGTATCTACGATCGTGTAATCTTTTCTCGCGAGCATCAGGTAGCTGCGGGAGTAGGGAAGTCATTCACCCTGTTCTTCCTGTCATTTACCCTGAAATCCTCATCTGCATCGCCTCGGAAATCGGAGAACACTGTCTCCAGTACGTCCGCATTCATGTACGGTGACAGATCTCCGCCTTCGACTTGATCTTTCGTGAAGCCCAAACCCATGAAGGCGAACATATTCTGCGAGTGCTCGTACTTGATCACAAAGTCTTCATAACGTGGGGATGCAATCATCTCGCAGTAGTGTAGACTGCTCCCCGGCCAGATGGAGTGGACACGACCAGTTTCGTTGTTTTTGTACCAGCTACGGCACGTTCGATCTGCCCATGCACTTCCAGCTACCCAAGCTTGCGTGTGCTTGTTGAACTGGTCGGTTACATCTTGCTTAGGATCGAACGAATGAATGCTCTCTCGTTGCATTTTCTTGACCAGTTGAACGATATAAGCGCCCACGGTTTGCAATGGGCCCATCACCGATCCGTTGGCAACGGGAAAAGTGGGACCTTGGAATATAAAGTAGTTAGGAAAGTCAGGAACCATCATGCCTGATAACGCCCATCATTAGTGCTCTGAAATCCGTACAATTGAGATGACCTCACCCATGTATCCCTCTGGAACCTCAGCCCACTTCTTGGAAAGTAGGAGTCCGTTGCGCCCTTTTAAGCTATACTTCGGGACATAGCTGGTATCGAAACCAGTTGCGCAGATGAGAGTATCAACTTCGACCTCTGAACCCAAAGTATCGATCACAGTATTGCCCCTTACTTCAGCAACAGCAGATCGATGAACTGTCACGTTGAGTTTCTGGACTGCTCTCATGAATGAATTTCCCGGGGTCAATCGACGACAGCCGAGCGGGAAACTGGGGGTCAACAAGTCGTAGAGCTTCTCGTCCTGGATGAACTCCCTCATACGGGCGGCAACATGTGCTTTGGCAGCCTTGGCCTCCGCGCTATTCGGCATCAAGGCTTTGATACCCGCACCTTGGTTCAGCCCGCCTTCGATCTCTTTGGCGGTCGATAGCAAGTCAGAGGGATTGGTTCGTAGATTTTGGCGCACTGACTCCTCGTCTGAGTAGAATCGTTAGCCTTCTACAACAGAAAATGGTTGTAAGCCTCTCACAATCTGTATTTTCTCCACCATGACCTGCTAGCTCTGCGAACCAGACAGGAGACCTGATATACACATCCAGCGACTTGGCCTTTTCTTGCATGCTCGGGACCACCTGGATAGACGAAGCGCCGGAACCAAGCACAGCAACTCGATCGTTGGCCCATTCTTTCTCCGTATACTCGTCGGGCCACCTTGCAGTATGGATTAGTTTTCCTTTGAAATCGTACAGGCCTTTCACTTCTTCTGGCCACTTCCATGAATTCAAGAGCCCGTTGGCTCCAATCAAGAAGTCACACTTCTCCGTCAGACGAGCTCCAGTCAGCAGATCTCGGATCACCACGAACCATTTCCCCTCTTCTTCAATCCATTCGGCGTGCTCCACAGCATTGTTGAAGCGCATGAATTTTCGTAGATCGAAGCACTGGACAACTCGCGTAAGGTATCGAAAGATATCATCGGAACCACTAAGGTACGCTGGCCAGTCGGCGTTTAATGCAAAGGCGTATGTGTAGGCGTGCGAGGGCACATCACAAGCACATCCTGGATAACGATTCTGCAAACATTGCAGGGCATGTCAGCATAAGAAGTCGGTCCCGGTATGAGTACCAGCAAAGAAGAAGTACTCAGGCGTATTTACCTCTAGCCATGTGCCACCAATCTAAAATTGACACGATGTCAGCGTTTGATCGACACGTGACAATCGGAGAATTCATACATCACCATTCTTTTCATAGATGACGTGCTCAACATTTTTGCAGTCACGTTGGAGCAGGTAAGCCATCAGTATGCCTGAGATCCCAGCCCCTACTGTCACAATCTTAACAGGGCGGTCATCCTCGGCGTTCAGGATACGATCAGGCACAGTATAGTCCCCCAGGCTGTGTCCAATGCGATAGCCATATTTCCCGCCTGGGGCATTCTCGTCTATGCCATCGTTATCGAGCTTAACGTGGACAACCATTTCGAATGCGTTGAAACAAGTTCGGTCTGGTTAACCGAAGAGCAACAACGAAAGAAAGATGGAGAGTTCACTGTTGATACTTACGAAAGCGAATGTGGTCAAGACTAGAGGTCATCGCTACAACGGCTCATGTCGTAGAGAGCTCTTGCGGAAAAGAAACCCAGACGCCCCTCAAATCTCGAAATGACGTTGAAGCCATCGAGCTGTCATCTAGAATGACAGCCGACTTGGTGCCAAGGAGCGCAGCGGTCTAGGCAAGATCAGGGTCCTGCTTGAGAGGTGTTCGTTCTTCTCGGCCGATATTTCCGCTCTACCGCCGGCTTCGTCTTGGATTGATCTACTATCTTAATCCACGTCGTTGTCCGACTAGTATGGCATTACAGATGTAACCGCCATGTTGTCTGCTACGAGAAGGTACACCTGGCGACTTGTCAGCAGTCGCGGCTTCGCCACAGCTTCAACTGGAGGCCTTTCCGTGAAGCCAATTTCTGGAAGCATCGGCGCTGAAATCCATGGAGTGAATCTTGCAACCCTGGACAAATCTACAGCTGATGAGATTCGAAAAATCTGGCTGAAACATAAAGTGGTCTTCTTCCGTGACCAGCCGCTTACACAAGAGCAATTTCTGGGATTTGGAACCCACTTCGGATCACCAGTGCCATACCCGTTTGTCAAGGGTGTTGATAGTTTCCCGGAGATTATTCAAGTTCTAAAGAAAGAAGACGAGAAGAACAACTTTGGCGGAATTTGGCACTCAGACACGACGTATCTAGAGGAGCCGCCAATGGCAACGATGCTCCGTGCAGATGAATTGCCACCTTTTGGAGGTGATACGCTGTTCGCAAATCAAGTTGCGGCCTATAATGCTCTATCAGATGGACTCAAAGCCGTTCTCCAGAATCTGGTCTGCGTCAACACGTCGGCCAAAGCAGATGTCACCAAGACAAGAGAAGACCGGGTCAAAGGATCAGGCCAGAAGGTGGAGGACCTGGTATCTTATCATCCAGCCGTGCGGACGCATCCTGAGACCGGCGAGAAGAGCCTCTACATGAATGTTGCACACACCGAGCGATTCGATGGGTGGACGACAGAAGAGAGTGCGCCTCTCCTGAACTTCCTGCATCAACATCAAGTCCGTCCAGAGTTCACATGTCGATTTCAGTGGGGTGTGGGCAGCTTGGCTATGTGGGACAACAGAGCAGCGTTGCACAACCCGATCAATGACTATCATGGTTTCCGGAGGAGCATGTATCGTATCACGTTGGCGGGAGACAAGCCTGTATGATTATTGTAAAATTTAGCTAGGGCGGATCTCTGCACATGATTCATAGCGTAGCACAACATTCTCTGGAAACTGTACCACAGACTTCTCAGCAGACTGTCGCAAAAGATAGTAATCTCGCTCTTGCTGTGATCTGGTCGGATGATCGTATCCGTGGCTGATCGGCACATGTCGGTTTCGGCACAACAAGCTCCTCTTTTTGTCCTTTGACCAAACTCTCGCTGGCAACATCGAGGTCACTACTGCCCTCACGTGCAAGCACTTTACCCATACCAATCATGTCGACAGCGCGGCTGGAAAGCATTAATTCACAAGTAATGTCCACGAGCAATGGCCTTGAAACAATGTGAGTGTACGCGAGCAGCCGCACGAGACAGAGAAACTAACGATCTAAGCAGAAAACAACAACACCCAGACGACGTCGTGATTACACTGGCCATTCGAACACCCTTATGCAAGTCCAAACGTGGAGGTCTCAAGGACACTCTGCTAGATGATCTTGTCTTCAAAACGCTAGAGCAAGTCATCGTGCAGAGCAAACTAGACCCAAGCCAGGTCAACGACATTTGCCTGGGAAACGTCAGAGATGCGAAAGCCTCTTATTACGTCCGAGCAGCCGCACTTGCTGCAGGCTTTCCACCAACGACATGTGCCTCGCATGCATCTCGTTTCTGCTCATCGGGTCTGACGGCTACCCAACATGTCGCGAATGAAATCATCACAGGCACGATTGACATCGGAGTCGCCATTGGGGCTGAAGCTCTGTCCACAGAACACACTCGCTTGGATCGAGATTTCGTTGAACCAATCATGTCCGGAAGTCAACATGCAGCAGATTGCATGATGCCAATGGGAGGGACTGCTGAGATCGTGGCCCAAGAATTCAACGTGACTCGTGAACAGCAAGATCATTATGCTGCCGAGTCCTATCATCGCGCAGAACAAGCACAGCAAAACGGATGGTTTGATGATGAAATTGTACCAATTCGGGTAACATTAAATGGGAAACAGGAGACGATTTCTAAAGATGACTGCCTTCGATCTGGAGTCACGCCTGAGAAGCTCTCTAACCTTCCATCATCGTTTCCTGACTATGGTCCAACGACTCATGCAGGCAATGCGAGCCAGATCACGGATGGAGCGGCTGCCATCATTCTCATGAAGCGCTCGAAGGCACTTGAGCTTGGTCAACCAATTCTTGCAAAGTAAGTGCATTAATCGTCTCCCACTCGTCGCAAATATACCTAACGCAGACGTCCAGATACGTCGGAACAAGTCTGGCCGGTTTACCACCTCGTATCATGGGTATAGGGCCAACCTACGCTATACCGAAGCTGCTGGAACGCTTCGGCATCTCGCTCAACGACGTGGATGTGTTGGAGATCAATGAGGCATTCGCTTCAATGGCAGTTTATTGCCGCGATCAGTTGAAACTCGACTGGAGTAAAATGAACCCTCGTGGAGGAGCCATTGCACTCGGCCATCCATTTGGCTGCACTGGAGTGAGACAAATCGTGACAGGCCTGAGTGAATGCCGCAGAAGGAAGCAGCAGATTTTGGTAACGAGTATGTGCCTAGGCACTGGGATGGGCATGGCTGGTTTGTTCGTGAACGAGCAATGTTGAAAGGTGAAGTATTGCTACCATGTAGCTCCATGAAATGCTGCTCACATTCCATTGCATGCTCAAGGTCCACAGAATCGAATTCGCGAAAGAGAATATCAATGTCAAGTTCGCAACTGATCTCGTAAATGCGACAACTGCTTCAGCATTTTTTTTTACAGCACTTCAATCGTTAATGTTGTCGCTACTTCTTCTCCGCATCCTCCTTCATGACCCTCTCAATAGCAGCATGATACCGATCGATCCCCCCGGGCCCACTAGCAACCAACAAATCGGGAGCAATATCCACCCCCTTGGGTAAATCATACTCAATCTTTCTCCTAAAAAGCGTCTTCCCCTCCCCAACATTCGGTTCAAAAAAATACGAAATCGTCGTCGTACCGTCCACACCAGAACTATCCCCTTTGCCCTCGGCATGTGCTCCAATCCCATTGACTTGTTGAAACACCCATTTCTGGGGTCGCATCGCGGTAATTAAGGTCCATGTTGCGACGTAGGTGTTTTCTTTGAGGGGCACGGCTTCGGTCCATTGGTCTCCGAATTTGAGGGGGAGTTGGAGTTGAGCGTTGTTGTGCAGGCCGCCGCTGCCTTGGTATGTTCGGCCCCAGTTTGCAGGGTTGGAGACGAAGTCGTAGATTTCTTCTGCGGGGCGGGAGAAGACGGTTTCGGATTCGATTGTTATGCGGCCCATGATTATTGTGGTATCGTCTTGGTCAATGTTCGATTACAGCTTGAGTCCGAGATCGTCTGATGTGTTTACATTCGCATGTGAACATTAGCTATAAGCTCTTGGTGGCACAACGTCATGCTGCGTGCCGGAGGACACGGCCGATGAACGCGGACTTGGTTTTCCGATTGGAGCTTCACCTTATTTCCGCTCATGCGCTGCACAGTTCAACGGCCATGCAGCTTCAATGTCTTGGCTACAGAGCGTTGGTACAGACTCTGGAGCCTTTTGTAGGTCTCAAAAGCACTGCGGCATGGCATTCATTCGTGAGCACTGAGAATGAACTGATCTTAACAAAGGCAGGATCGACCTGACACAGTATTGTGATATTGCGACTGAACTCAACGTGCACTGTGTCCATTCTGTTGAAATTATGTCGTAAACATCTCATCCTCATTCATCAATCTCTTTCTTCTCCACGTCTGCCACCTTTTGTTTGGCACCAAGTCGTCGAATGACGTCGTGCGAAAGCCTGTCATCGGTATTCGTCGTGAAGAAGGACGCGATGACCGCGAGCAGGCCGAACGCGAGAGTTGCAAGCCAAACAATCTTGAAAGCCTTTGCGTACGCCTCTCTCAACGCTGCGGCTCCGGCTCCAATAGCCGCAGGCGTTACACCAGGAATCTGTTGGAGAGCTGCTGTATTTCCCGTAGACAATGCAGTCAAAAATGCCTCCAAAGAGGTCACAGGAAGGCCAGCAGCAACCACTGCAGGAACGACGTCGCTCTCCGTGAATTCGGTCAACTTGTTCATGAGAACAGAAGAATAGATCGCGGCTGTAATACCGTTAGTCATCGAATTCATGCTCAATCCTCGAAAGTGAGTACTTACTAGCAAGCACACCAGCCGCAGCGCGAATACTCCCAAACACACCAGCAGCAGTTCCAATCTCCGATTGATCATCAATAACAATCGTGACAACCGTGCTTACAATGACCTCCAAAAGGCCAACCATAAGCCCACCACAGACAGCAAGTGCAGAACCTGCAGCTTTACTATCGGTAGCACCAGCGAGTCCTGCGACGAATGCACAGAGCCCCACGGCACTGAAAACGAGCTTGAGTCTCATTTGGCCTCCGGGGACAGCGATCCAGGATCCGATGAATTGGCCTGCACAGACGCCAGCGCCCACGCAGCTGGCAACGAGACCGCCTTCGATCGGGTCAGTGGTATAGAGCGAAGCGACCATGATGGGGAATATCGCTATTGAAGGTCAGCGCAAAGTTTGTTTCCTGATCGCGGACAAAGTACTCACTGTTCGCCGAATAGTAAACAACGCCTCCAACTGCGGAGAGGATATTCACAATCACAAAGTCCAAATTGCGGAAAAGATGCATGGGGATAAGCGGGCGGCGAAGATTCATAAAGATCTCTGTTATGAAATAGCGTGGTCAGCTCTCGCACGTCAAATGCACGGATATGGAGCAGATGCAACTTACCATAAAGCACAAAAGCCACAAGCGTGAAGAATCCAATGATGAGCGGAGCGAGCACATATGCGGAGCTCCAAGGATGCACGGTACCACCCCATGCCAAACCAAGCAGGAAGAAGAAACCGGCAAGGTAAAGGAAAATGCCGCCGATATCCAATTCCCTGAGCTCATCCCCGACGGTGCGGTTGCGGTGGAGATTGTCAAAGGTTGGTGGGTGGTAGAATAGAACCCAGCAGACCGTAGAAGCGGCGTTGAGGCCAATAGTCAAATAGTAAATTCCTCTCCAGCCCGCACTCGTATTAATAATCATCAGACGAGCCAAATAAGGACCGAGACCAGAGAACGGCAGAGTCGCGAGGAAAATAAATCCATTGACTGCGAAGCGATGGCGCATAGGAACCAGTTCTCCAAGTGAGTAATTGAAAGACAACTGTCCAGCAGAGCCCAACCCCAGGAAAACCGAAGCAACGATCAAAACTTCTGTTTGCTGCGCTGTAGCTCCAATGATGGATCCGATTAGAGCTGAGACTGTACATCCTGTGAAAAACCATCTCCGGCCAAAGATATCAGACAGTCGGCCCAGAAGGATGAATGAGACCGCGGATAATAGAATCCAGCCAAGCGCGATCCAGATAGCATTCGGCGATACGCCTAAATCTCGTTCGATCAGTTGGAGAGATGTCACAGGCATAATGAAGCCCGCAAAACTCGCACAACATGCCAGGGTAACGGCGACGTAGGTTCCCATGAAATTGACCTCTCCATAGGGACTCTCTTGGGTAGTTTCAATCACATCGATATTCGTATGAGTTCTCTCCAGCTCTTCGATGTGTTTCGGCATCGCCTTGCTGTTAGCTACCTTCTCGGCCATGATTGCCAGTAGGGATGTCGATGAGCATTCCAGATGTCCAGAGGAATCGAGCAAGGTGGAGACAAGCAATGTTAAGTGCTACCCTGCAGCATTGGACTGCAACGGCTGCTTTAGCCGTGTGGTGTGGGATCAGCTCGGGGCTAACTAGCAAAGGGACCCGTCGCGTGGCTTGCTCACTGGTATGTCCGGTCTTCAGGCACGTGGTCTGGGCGCACAAACGTTCCTTTGCCGGTGACAAGGCGGAAACAAATGCTTTCCCAAGCCACAAGTGCTGCTGTACTGGCGAATTCGGACTGTGAACTGTCATTTGTCGAATTTGATCGCATATTCATGTTCGCCCAGTCGAGCTTTAGATCCGGGGTCAGAGCCAAGTACTGCTTGGAGAGTCTTGACTTGTATCCTGTAGACAACTAGCGTGGTTGTAGCCTGTTCATGCGAGCTTGCTACAGTAGTTCGCAATCCTTCGTCGTTGAGATCGGCCACTATTTCCGAGCCACATGGCAGGATGAGAGACTCAGTGGATGCACTGGTCCGGTGAGCACAGTCTCTTGCTGAGCAGCCATTGTGGCCGGCGTGGCAATTAATCATGTACGGCTGCTTTCCACTTCTTCCGCGCCACTGTGGAGTCCTGGCTGTGATGTTGTGACCGGAAAAGGCTTTTGACTATCATGATGAATGAGAGGAGGGAGGAAGTCGGATGAGGATGACATTGGTCCTTGCTTGCAGGCATTGACAAAGTCTCCTCCTGGCTTTACTTGCCTGCTCTCGACTTGCATAGAGCCCACATGGCATAGAGAGCAAAGCCAACTGGATCAGTTGAAATCAAGCGGAAGGCTTCCATCCCAGCTTCGACTTTGAAGACGACAGTTTGGCCAAAAACACAAGCTGCTCGGGAGTAAGCAATTCGATGGAAATTTTTTTTCCCATAGCGGAGGTCTGTTCGCGTAAAAAAAAAATAATGTGGTCCAGTTTCATGATCGTGGAGCACTTCCAAAAATGCCGTCAGCAGTAATAATACCTTTTCAACTGGTGGTGGTGGGCCAGAACAGCATTCCGCATCGAAGCATTTGGTGGCACATCAACACTCAACTTGCAAGCAAATGATCTACGACCCAACAACACCCAGGCGAAGCACTTGCTTCGCCAGAGAAAAAAATTCCACTTCGCTTTGGCGTGTTCTGTGCGGTGGTCATCGCCGACTTCATCGAAGTAAGGACACTTGCTAGTATGAGCGAGGCCAGGAAGCTTGAGATTCCTGCTCTGGGCCGAGAGAAGGCCTGCGTTCTCCGATTCGTGTGGTCGTTTTCAATCCTCATCAGAACAAGCCCTGAGAGCATAGCTTTCACGGAAAACGCGATTTTGTTTTTTCTACTGCTCATCGAAACAGTCCGGTATGCAAAGGCACTCACTCCGCAACTCGACAAGCCGAAAAACCTACCATCCAGACTTCCCGGCATCGACCTCATTCGTTCGTGCATTTGGCGCGCCGCCATCCCCACACTCGCGGGCGCGTGGCCGTCGCCGTCGCCTTCGCCTTCGGCCAAACCTGCCTCGCCGTCGGCCACCGATGGCTCCTCAACCGCCAGATACTAGCTCCATCGTCAGGCTGTCATCAAGATACACTTTCCACTAAACGCGGGTGGATCTGGTCGGTAGGCTCGGCGGCTGTCTAGTAGATCGATCACTAGCTAGCTTGCTAGTAGCAGATTTCCTTCCTTTCAAGATTGGTTGTTGCAAGATGAAAGATCTTTGGAAATCCAGGTTGCTGGCAATCTGGAACAATGGAAACTTGACTTAGCGTTGCAATGGTCGTCGGTGTATAGTAGAAATCGACGCTAATCGAAGGTATGCCCATTGCGCTTGCGCGTTCGTAGAAGTTGTGTTAGATTGTTGGTATTTGAATTGCTGGTAGTCAACCTGCGCCAGGATCAACTGAGGCAGGTAGGGCATTAATGGTCATAGATGATGAGCTAGACTGTTAGGAGGGAATCGTATACATGCGGGGACGACCGACGGTGACCGGTAAGGTGATTGCTGTAGCCAGCAGGCTGGAAGACCGTGTGCGGTGCTACTGTAGACTCTTGGAGTACTTTACTTCGATTTAATGAATCGAGATGACTTTCAACACGTGTGCTTACTCCCCGCTCTGTATGGCGTTCTTTTCGCATTCGTGTCAAGCGTATCTATCACTCTCATCAGTGCATTGCTCCAAGTTCATCGCTGTTTGTGGCTTGTGTTTTCAGAACTTAGTGACTGATCATTCGTATCACCAAATCGCAACCACGAATGTGGCGTCCGTGAGGCAGCAGATTTCGTTCGAACCCGCCATCGGCAACTTCAACCACGTTCTTCTCACAAGCTTCTGCTTCTTCCATACTGAATCGATCCTTTCGAAGCATATCTCACGAGACACGTTTCTGCCCAGGCAGCTGAGATCGCGGAGCACGACTTTGCCATCCGAGAAGGTTGCCGCGCGCCACAAAGTTCCCTGCTAGGACGGGACAACACACATCGCATGCACCAGAACAGAGATGTGTGGTACCTCCTCGAGCTCGTATCCACATGGGCAGTACCAGCGGAGATGATGCTGGCAGCGACGCGCTTCGGGACATGGTGCATGATGTTGTAACGGTCTCACCTTTCTGACCTCAAAGAAATCCCATGCGGCTCCAACGTGGTTGGTTTGAATTTCGCAGGACTAGTCGCAAGCCACACCTTCGTGAAACGTTGGGACCAAGCCTCTGCCACAGCATTTCTAGATCTCAGATGGAGCTTGTGTTGGAGTGGTTGTTCTGACGCATCGCCCAGTCGGGATAGCATCGCGCAAGGCGTCGGGTGGATCATAATCTTGCCACGTTGTGCTTCTCAGCTTTTCGACTCGTCGATAGTTGTGTTCGCGGGAGAGGGGGCCGCAAACTTTCATCTCTTGGCTTACCTTCAAACGACCTCGACTTCCAATGAAGAGAGTGCGAGCATCGAGGCTGCAAAAGGGGTACTTGCTGGTGCAGGTCGCCACCAAAATCCATGGAACGGCCTCAAGGTTTGTAGTTGACGCCTTGACAATGTCACCGACGACTACAGCGCTGGCCTCACCCGAGAGGTGACGATAGGCGCATACCGAAGAGTGATTGACATTGTCCACGTCACGGCTTCCTTGCGTCCTAATGTGCTAACGGCACGAAGTCGAGGCCTTCAGCCGGAAGGGTAAACGCAGCTCATCAGACTCAAGGTTCGAAGTCTATGGCCTGTGACAGTGACATGGTCAGCATTGCAGCCACTCTGCGCCACTTGTATCCTTGACGAAAAGCACTTCCAAAGGCTCCGGGAGTGATGGGATGGGGCTGCTTGCAGTTCGATGCATTGTGTTAGTCGTTTGGACCCTTGAGCAAAACTCGTAGGCTTGCGACCATGTGTCTTAAAACAGGCTGCTGACAGCTGGGGACTCTGTTCAAATTGAGCCTGCACACCTGAAGAAGGTTGTGACTCGTCCTGCAGAATCCTGCTCCAAAGTCTGCACTTGACTCGTGAATATGCCGAGTTCTAAGATGCTTCAGATGCCCCTTGACACATGTCGACCCAGCGAGATGGGATTCGCGGAGGCATGCCCGCTCATGATCATGCCAACAAAAGTCGTGAGGCTCGAGTACGCGAGCAGACAGGCATGGGTATGCGTGCTGCGCGTGAAGTAGGGGCATCTCAAAGACTCCCATGTTGAAACCTGGATTGCTGCCGGTGATGTCCAGCCAAGTGCTGGATCAATCAGTCCGACGTCGTGTTCAACCCCATTGATCTTCACAGTGGTCCGGGCTGTTCTTGGGGTTGCAATGACTGTCAATAGTAGCGACCTGGCTTTTCCCTTCTGACCAGGCCAATTGCTGATACGATAATGAACGCTCAAGGCTCGCAGATTAGATACAACTCATGGTGTTCGGCGATGGTAGCACTTAGCAAAAGGTGTCATGGAAGATGATCAGGCCTTCGCTATGGAGGGTCCCGAACGTTGGACGGCGCAGGCCTGTTGCCGCACCATTCACAAAGACCGCAGTCATGTACCATGGCGAAGCTGTCGTTGAGGGTAATAATCGCAGCATGCATTGATCGCATGTGCTGATGCTGATCCTTCGCGCATTGGCGCGAGGTGTATGTTTTGGGACAAAAGAATGTCCATCGCACACTAGTGGCTTTCGGCCTGCAAGTGTCCATAAATGGTATTGTCTCCGTGATGCTCCTTTGCTCGGTGCCGGAGTCTCTCGCAGGAGAGTTTCGCAATCAACAAGCATGGATATTGATTTCCAGTATGCTTAAATTGAGCGTTTGAGGACTTTTGTTCCGGACAGGTTCGCTCGCTGGAGTCGATCCATGGGTAAGCCTAGACAACGGACTGCTCCGAAACAGCGTTCGAACAATCGGGTCGCGGCATCAGGTGTCACGTGGCATGGAAGAACAGGCAGGAGAATGTGACTGCACTAGAAGGCCGGTTGTCCTGTCGCTCACTGCCGTGATGGTACATGTGCACGCGCGGAACATATTTTAGGCTCTCCGCTTGCGGATAGTCCCAAGCACCCGCGTCTGGCAGATCTTCGGCAGGCCGAACGCTTCCAGCGATATCCTGGCGCTCGTGTCGATCAAGCAGCGCGGATCTCGACTCCCGAAAACCGCTCCACATGCAGGGATGAATCCGCGTGCGGCTTTGTTAGGGTTTAAACTCTGCTTCTGACTTCAAGAAGAGAGCGTGTTGAGGCATAGGCGTGGTTTCGCGACTGCCAGCAGTCACAGGAAGATAGCGAGCCCTTGCAGGTACCAGCGAGCCTGATGCGGGGCAGAGGGACTCGTTACGGCAATGGTCTTCAGGTCGATGTCGCCTGCAGGCGTGCGACTCATGCAAACACGCTTTGTAACTCGATGTCGGGCCTGTGGTTGGCTCAGGTAATGCCGGCGGCCGTGCAGTCGGGTCGATACCGAGGCTTCACCTCGATGCATGTCTGCTGTCTCGCACGTCGCATGGACACAGACGAGCATGCTGGCAGGCAGCATACAGTCAATCCGAGCAGACAGTGCTCGTTTGCTAATGACGATGGATGAACATGATACTGCTCGTTGCCCAGCACACGCTAGGGCACATTATGTCATCCGCCATGTCGCGTACTGGCTTTAGCTCCTGCATCACGGTGTCCGGCAGCCGACGCTAATAAGTGCCAGAACGTGACGCCATCTGGTACTCATGCTTGCAGCGCTGATTGGTCGGATTTTTTTTTGGCTGTCTCAGCCGGGACGAGAATTGGTCGAGCCAGCGGGAGCGACCACGATATCTCCTATGTTCAGCCATGGCGGAAGAGCGCAGTGTGCCGCGAGATTGCCAGCGATGATGGATGGGACCCATCACGCCGCCTGGGCTGCATTTTCGACGTTGAGCACCACAAATGCATGCAGGGATGCCGAATGGTGCAGCGTGGTGTTTGCCGGTGTTCTTTGCTCGTTCCATGGACACGCGAGGAAGCGCTAGTCCGCTCTTCGCAGCAGCCACACGACGGGCACGAAATGTGATATTTTCCGGAAGGGTGATGTGATAGGTCATTGGGGGCCGAATGTAGCGGATGGGGGTCAAAATAGAAGATTGGGCTGGTGGGCGCTTGTCGCGCTGCAGGTGAAATCTTGTGACGCTCTCTGGCGACCCAGGCTACCACCACTTCGCTTGGCCGGCTTCCCGACGGATGCCGAAGTGTGTGGCGCTAGGCATGGAGGGGGGGAGCATGGATGCGGCGAAGCGAGTCACATCGGCGCTGGTGGTCGCGGGAGGAGCGCGTGGAGGTTTTGGATGGATTCCTCGTTCGATAGTGCAGAAGGCAATATGCCGAGCTGGGGCTGCCGGTGGTTGGAGCACAGAGTGGAGCGCGGTTGGCAAGCACGCATATTGACTTGGCAGCAGCGGCGCTACGGGAGCGCTATGCTTCGGAGGGCGCTGAGGGCGAGACTGGCAACGGGAACGATCAGCCTCTTCGGAGGCGTCAAAGCGTGCTGTGGTCGGCCGGCCAGGGGAGCGCAGGCGGATGTTCCGAAGTGCGGGCGGGCGCTGATTGGGCGGGCGTCGATGGCACGCCGTGGTGCTGCGCGGAGTGGCGTTTGGCGTTTTGCGTTTCGGACGTGGAGTCCATGCTGCTGCCACTCTCGACAGTGCTGGTCGGCGCGAGCTGCCGTCGCCTACAGTAACGCCCACCACACGCCCCCAGCAGTGCAGCCCAGTGCTCCACTTCGTCATCATCGATCATGCGCTGCGGCGTGCACGCGCCTGATTCAGGATGTCGCCGGGCGAGCCAGCAACAACCCAGCGCGCGCCCGACGCAGCGGATGCTCTGTGGCTGTACGTCTGCTGCATCGTCGAGGCCCATAACGTCGGCCTGATTGATGATGGACTGCCCCCGCTCGCTCCTGCGCGCTCTCCCACTCACAGACACGGCGATCCACGCGCCGCCCTTCTTCATTGATTGATTCATCACTCGCTGCTGCCCGCTGCACTGCGCTGCACCGCACTGCACTGCACCTTCCCCCGGCACCTGACGCTGAACCTTTTCTGCACATGCCGGCAGCCAGCGAGCCTCTTGCCGCCACCACATCGCATCTCCTACCACCTCCACGCTCGCTCACTCACTAGTCATCCATCACCCAACCCACCTGCTCTGCCTTGCCGTGCCGTGCCCTCGTCCTCCAGCCGCGGTCCTGCCTCTGCCTCAGCCTCACCTCGCAACTCATACCTTCCTGCCCGCCGCTCTCTCTCTCCTCCGCTGCACTTGCCAACCCATGTCCGGACCTTCCACTCGACCTCCACCACCGCCAGGACTGTGAACGCCGGCGTGCTACACCTGCTGCACGGCCCCGTCTCCCCTTCCATCCCGGCCAGCCGTGTCACCACGACAGACTCCGGCTCTCTGCTGCCGCTGAAAGGCTCCGCAGCCGCTCCATGAACCGCGTCTCTCCCCCATCTGGCCCATCTGCTGCACTCGTCAGCTTGCTTTCGATCGATGCGGAAGACCTTGCATCTGGCAGTTTGCATACTGGCCAATTGATCCACCATGTCCTACGGAGCAACCCAAGCTGAGCCCGTCCGGCCCTTGCCACTTCACCACGAGCGATATGGAAGCCACGCCAGCGAACACCTGCCATACCCTCCACCTCCTCGTCCCAATGTGGAATTGCCACGACCCTTGGAACCCAGGCCGCCACTCTCGCAGCAGCGCTATTACGATGCACCTCAAGGCCAAAGGCGACCAGATGCCTTTCGAAGTCCCGCCTCCAGCAATCAAGACTTCCGTCCGCAATCTCAAAACTTGCCCCGCCTTCATGACATCTTGACCTCAACAGCGCCTCCGGCTCCAAGCCCGACCAGCTATACTTCCAACTGGGCATCCTCGACAGCTCCAACCCCTCCACCGAACCATCCCAATGGCGACACCCGTTACACCCATGCTCCGTGGTATACTCATGCTCCTCCTCCGCCCCAGGAGCAGCCATCGTATCAACCACCGCCGGTCCGACGACTAGACATACCCGTATCGAATACGAGTCCCATTTCACGACACGACAGTCATACTGGGCCAATATCTCCATACGGACCACATCCTGAATCACGGGGCTACGAGCTCGCTCAACGTGAGCGTCCTCGACAGCCATCCACAAGCTCATACACCCACAATGGAGCGCCGAGTCCCTACATTCCTAATGGCTCCGAAGAGCACCACTACCGGAATGGCGCGGTGCACATCAACCGGCCGGGAAGCAGTAACTACGGCCCTGCAGGACCAGAGTGCTCCAAGAAGTATCTCGGCATTCGAGAATTGCCCGGCGAAGGCACATTCCACTTATATGAAGGTGGTCTCCGCATACCGACGCACGTTGATGGCGAGCAGGTCAATCCTGCCTGGGGACTGACAAAAGCGAATAAGCCGCGGAAGCGGCTAGCCATGGCCTGCTTGGATTGTAGAGAGAAGAAGATCAAGTGCGAACCAGGAGCTGCGAGCTGCTTGCAATGCGAGAAGGCGAAGCGGCCTTGTCGAAAGTGAGTCGAACAAACGTGGACGGAAGAATGCCTGCTGATCAGTTACAGAGCTCCATCTCACCAGTCACAACCCGATGCATCCTCGCCTTCGATCTGGCCAACGAACACGGCATCTCCGCCTGGAAAAAGTGTCTCAGGGTTCAGCCCTCTGAACAGACAAGACACCGAACAAGATGCCATTTCAAAACGAAGGCCGCTCGACGACCACTCTCCTTCTGGAGCTCCGGCCAAGAAGCATCGATCCATGTCACCAGTATACAGCGCAAACGGCGGCTTTGGTGCTCCACTGGCAGCTGCACATCCGCTCACATCACCAGCAATCCCACGGTCGCCCACTACAGGTCTGTCGTGCGAAGTTGACCCATATGCGGCCCATCCGGAAGCCACCCTTCAAGTGTTGGATCACTTTTTCCAAGACGTCAACAATGCGACGTACTGCATGTTTCCACGACATCACTTTATGCACTGGCTGCAGTCATGTCCGCAAAAGTCCCAGAACGAAAAACTTTTACTCTATGCGATGCTTGCGATCGGATCAATATTCGCCGAGGACGCACACGCCGGCTTTGGAGAGCAGTGTGCACGCGTGGCCGCTGCATCGTTGCAGACTACGCAAGCGAGCTACACCTTGCCGATCGTGCAAAGCCGTCTTCTCCTCGGTCTGTATCATTCTGCAAAGGGCACACATGCAGCAGGCTGGGACTACACCGGAGCCGGCATCGACGCCGCCATCTATCTCAGATACAACACCGAACAGGGCTGTATCGAGGCAGACACGAGTGGCAAGACACGGAACGACTTTGGACTCTCAAACGAACAACTCGCCGAATGCAAGCGACGCACGCTATGGTCGGCGTTCTTGATGGAGCGCTACCGAGGCGGCCGCTCTACACTAATCAATCCACAAGACATCTTCCTCCGGTTGCCTTGCCTTGATGACAACTTCGAGCGTGGCCTCGCATCGGAGGCACCGTGTTACGACAACGGCATCATCGATCCCGCCAAGGCCAGCCTCACACCCTCCAGCCCGATATCTCCTATGGCATGGCTCTGCTTGATCGGGGCCATTTGGGGCGACGTTTCAAACTTCATCTATCGAGCGATGCACCGTTCGCCGCAGACGTACCAACAAGAGTACGATCGATTCTACGAACATATCACAGCTGCCCTTCACAACTGGTCCTCGAGGCTACCGGATCAGCTTCGGTTCTCCAAGGTGAACGTGGACCGCAGTATCAAAGGCTCATATGCTGGGCCTTACATTTCCATGCACATCTTGTATCATCTCGCCTGGGTGAAGATGAACCGATTTGTGAGACATGCACTGGTCCCACAGGTGATCGCAAGGAACATCCGAGCGACGCACCACCACTCACACGAGCTGCTTCAAGTGATTAGCACACTTCGAGCCGCGAAGTGGGACATGGCTGAAAAGGATGGCCACATTGCGTCGTTCTCATTCACTACTCCTTTCGCCGGATATGCCATCCTTGCCGCGATCGACGTCGTCGGTGCGGGCGGACTGGACACACATCTCAAAGCCACTCTGGACCTGATCAGTTGCGGGCTCGAGTGCCTGCGAGAGCTCGCACGTTACTGGGACAGCGCCCGGGACCAAGACAAGGCCTGCGAAAAGCGCTACTACCAGATTCATAATGTTTTAAAACACCCTTTCACAGCACGCAGCGGTTGCTGGCTGGGGCGCGAATGGGGCGTCCATACTCCGCTGGAACAGGAGATCTCCCAAGAGGAAGATTGCATATACGGCGCAGACGATAGACTTTATTTTGATGCATTGAGGGATGACTCCGCAAACGGCAGGGCGCCCAGTGCGGGTCAACGTCCAGTTGGAGGTTCTTAGGTTATTGGGGATAACATCGACAGCAGGGTCAGGCGTGTCGTCGTGTATCTTCGACCACGCAGGACCAACAGCACTACGACTGATGAGACTTTTGATCAGAGAAAGAGCGAAACTTTGATATACCACTTGCGCACGTAGCCGATGCGTTTCTGAGACCTCTGTTGAGGGAATTTGTGTAAATAGTGCAGATCATCAGACACTTGGCTGTGGAGCCGAGTGACAGTTGCAGGTCGCAAAAGTCAATGGCAGCGAACGCGAACGTTTGGTTCATGCCGTGCCCCGAGCGGCATGGGCAAGATGGGAAGAGAACCGTTGTGCATCCCATACAATTTTCATTTCGGCATGTCGTTGTCGGTCATCAAACTCGGCATCCCGATCATCGAAGGCAAAAGGCAACGCCGTTCGCGTTCGGCCGATGCCACGCGGGAGCTTCGCAGCCACCCACTGCTATCGTTGTGATTTGGCTTTGCCTCCATGCCGCGTGCCGATGCCAACCACATGCGCTTGACCTGTTGTTCTGCGTGGCACCCAATCAGATGTTCTGCTTCACAGTGCTTTTTTTTTTTT